>CAUYRH010002934.1:0-24063 GCA_963574655.1 Perodicticus potto
GGTGCGCGGCCTTTAGACATATGAAAAAATGCTCACTATTCTTAATCATCAGAGAAATGCAAATCAAAACTACCTTGAGATATCATCTAACTCCAGTAAGATTAGCCCACATAACAAAATCCCAAAACCAGAGATGTTGGCGTGGATCTGGAGAAAAGGCAATACTTTTACATTGCTGGTGGGCATGCACACTAATCCGCCTTTTGGAAAGACGTTTGGAGAATACTCAGAGATCTAAAAATAGACCTGCCATTCCATCCTATAATTCCTTTACTTGGTATATACCCAGAAGACCAAAAATCACATTACAACAAAGATATTTGTACCAGAATGTTTATTGCAGCCCAATTTATAATCGCTAAGTCATGGAAGAAGCCCAAGTGCCCATCAATCCACAAATGGATTAATAAACTGTGGTACATGTATACCATGGAATTTTATGCAGCCTTAAAGAAAGATGGTGACTTTACCTCTGTCATATTACATGGATGGAGATGGAACACATTCTTCCTAGCAAAGTATATCAAGAATGAAATAAAAAGTATCCAATGTACTCAGCCCTACTATGAAGCTAACTTATAGCTTTCACATGAAGGCTATAACCCAATTATAGCACAAGAAGACGGGGAAAGGGGTGAAGGAAGGAAGGGGAGGGGGAGGGTGGGTGGAGAGAGGGTTAATGGTGGGATCACACTTCTGCTGCATCTTAGAAGGGACAGGTGAAACCTACTAAATGCAAAACAGAAATGTTTTCACACAATAAATGAGACAATCCCATGAAGGTTATGTCGAACAGTTGGATGAAAATATTTCAGATTGTATATGAAACCTACACACTGTACCCCATGATTGCTCTAATGTACACAGCTATGATTTAATAAAAAATAAAAATTAAAAAAAATCAAAAACAAAAATAGATATATGTATAAGGTGGAATTGATAAATCTGCAAATGAAAGAATTAAATGTACCTAGAGCTCAGGTACAGAATTAAAGTTACCAGGTAACTAGAAAAAAGAAATAGGTTACATAAATTGCTTTGTTGGAATTTACTCAAATCATAATCTAGTTTATTCTGGGGGCTACAGTTAAAAGCTTGTCATAGTTGTGTACCCATTACATCACTGGCCACATAAGATCCCTGGTCTCCTGGTATTTCCCTCCTTGACCCCAAATTCTGTGCTCCTAGTGTTGACTCTTATAAGATAGAAAAAGAGCATATAAACATTCTGGTGCAAATGTCTTTGTTGTAAAATGATTTTTGATCATCAGGGTATGTGCCTAAGACAGGAATAGCAAGATAGAATGGTAGGTCTACTTTTACTTCCTTGAGTATTCTCCAAACTCTGTCCAAAAAGGTCATATTAGCTTTCATTCCCACCAGCAGTGTAGAAGTGTTCTCTTCTCTCTGCATCCATGCCAACATCTGTAGTTTCGGAATTTTGTTATGTGGGCTAATCTTACTGGAGTAAGATTATTGCAGCCCAATTCATAATTTCCAAGACATGGAAACAGCCCAAGTACCCATAGATTCACGAATGGATTAACAAATTGTGGTATATATACACCATGGAATACTATGCAGCCATAAAAAGATGGAGACTTCACATCTTTTGTGTTTACCTGGATGGAGCTGGAACATATTCTTCTTAGTAAAGTATCTCAAGAATGGAAAAAAAAAGTATGCAATGTGCTCAATACTGCTATGAAATCCATATATAATCACCTACACATTCATACAAAAGGTAAAACATTACTATAGTCCAGAAAGTAGAAGAGAAGAGAAGGGAGAGGGAAGAGGCGGGGAGGGGGAGGCAGGAGCAGGAAGCGTATTTATGGGGACCTCACCTAATGTGCATGATGCAATGGTACCTTTCAAAACTATTAAGAAAAGAGTACAATTGTCTTACCACAACAAATAAGTAAGGGAGGTGTTGGATGTGTTCATCAGTTCAATGTAAGCATTTCACATTGTATAGCAAATCAGTACACTGAACCCCATAAATGAATCAATGTACACAGTTACAATGTAATTAAAAAAAAGAAAAAGAGCTATGGTGCAGCTGTTTGGACTGGGACACAGGGGCATCAGGGAGTGAGAGAGGCATCCAGGGATCTTGATGTTTATTTGGATTGAGGGCTGCCTGATAATTTCAGGATCAGAAAATACTCATTCATTTCCAGGTCCAGAAAACAAAACACTTAGGAGGCATGTTGTCAACATACCTAAACTGGAAAACCACAGATTTCCCACATGGATATGGAAGAGGAGGAACTTTATAGAGGTGGAAGTTGAAAAAGAGTATGCATTATGAAGAATTCATTGTTAAATTAGAATATTTTTAAAAAACATGTCATTTGTTGAGTATAAATATATATGTATGTACACCCCCCCATACATATATATTTTTGATTTTGGATTACACCCAATTATGAGAGTCAGATGTAACAGAGAAAGGCCCTGAACAGAGTGCCCATTTCTCCTACACAGATGAAAATAATTTAACTGAAATAATTTCAGCAGTAATGGAAACAAAAATATAACTTTCCTTCTTTTTATAAAATATTGGGAGACTCATATGTGCCTGGAACATCCAGTAAACACTAGTGGTTAATAAATATTGGCTTAACAAATGAATGGTTAAAACACATTGCTTTATGACAAATAAATGTGACAAAACACATTGCTTTCATGGCCCTGGAATGAAAGGATTATTACTAAGATTTGCTATTGGAAAAAAAAAAGCATTCTTTTATTTATCCTCAAATCCAACTAGTTTCCAACATGAACACTCAAGCCAAAATTAATATTATCATTATTATTATTTTATTAGTAGTACTAACATTAGCCTTTGAAATTCTGAAAACCTGAAGTATGAACTACCAGTCATAACATGAACATAATTTGAAATCTTCATTTTCTTCCCAGGGTATGAAATCAAGCCTTCTTTTATTTTCATGATGAAATATTGAATTCATACTATAAAAAGGTAAACTTCAATTTTCCTAATTAAAAAACGTATCCTTGGTAAAACCCCATACCTTCCAAAAAATGAAGCACGAGAGATAGAATATTCCAATGGGCAGATGTTAGCTTAAAGTGTGCATTGTTTGGAAAAGGAGTTAATTAACAACTTATTAATTGGATAGAAAATCTGAAACTGTTGTACTTCTAGCAAATACATAATTTTCTTCAAGTATTATTAAAGCGTTTTTGTTGTACCTATTAAAGATTCTTGTCTCTAAGTTAATTTCATTATGCTAATAAGCTATCATCGTTACAGAACCTAAGCTTTGATCCATGTTAATTGTCGTGATCTTCAAAGACAAAGTCACCACTTACTTTAAATGAATTTTACATCTTTTTAAAGAATCACACGGAAATTAGGGGAAGTAATTAATTTTTTATTATGTGTCTCAATATTTTTAAGGGAGGAAAGTCAATGGTATTGGCTAGAATTCATTTTAACATTTAACTAGGGAAAACAGCATGAGGCAAAAAAACTGTTCAGATGCAAAAGATTAAAGAAAATTTGAAACTGGGACCTAATTTGTCTTGATAAACTTTGGTGTTTAATATGCTTCTTTTGTTCTCAGTGTGAAACTGCAGGGTTTTGATTTGTAAAAACTTTTTGAAGAATTAATTCTTTCTAATTTTTATTCATTTCTTTGCCTTTCTTTTACAATAAGACAGACAAGTTGACCTTCAAACCATAACACTTTTAAATATCTCCGAACTTACAAGGTTAAATCTATTAGTGCTCTGATATTAGTCATTGTACCCTAATAGTATGTTTCTTCTGAAGCAGAGAAGACCTTGTTGTTCCTATATAACTACAAGTTATTTGAACCTTAAGAGGAATAAGCAAATAATGTTATTAAATTATTTATATTTTTCTTTGAAAAGCATAAAAGGTTAATTGTGGAAATATTAACTCCTTCATTTTATAAAAGATTTTTTTTGTATGAAGATAAAATATACTTGAAGGACATATCTGAAGAGGATAATTATTAGATATATCTTTTTATAACCACAGTGATGTGTGGGTTAAAGGCATTCTTTAATGCCCTCATCAAGCTATACCAAAAATTGGAACATAAATGAGACAGGTAAAAGCATCATGTAATATATTTTCTTAAACATTTAGAGACAATGGATTAGTTGCCAAAATTATAACTTTATAATCACTTATATAAAGCTTTCTGTCATTTTTGAAAGATATGGGTTATCAAAGAGATATTATAGCTAAACATGCATTTTAAAATAGGAATTTACTAACTGATGTAAATAAATGTTTCACAGGAAATGGAAATGTGTGAAATAGATTTTTAGAGAAAATCTTATGGCTCTAATATAATTGTCAGCAAACAGAAAAATCTTGATATCATAAACAAGCCAATGGTAAAATTCCACTTCATCATGAAAAATTTCTGAAATCTAACAGCGAGGTAATGAACTCACCATAATAATTTCTTCATACCTAAACTCATTTCACATTTTTTTGTGCTCAAGAAAATAATAAGGTGATCGTACTAATGTTAAGCCCATTATGGTGTGCGAGCCTTAATATTATCAACAAATATTGCTAGGTGATTCTAAGGCTGATGAGTTAATGGACCACAAACATTGATAATATCAATATAAAATTCAAATTTTGTCTGTTATTAAACTTTAAACATTTTAATTTATACAAGTCTTTACTAGTCAAACAAGCTACTAGTGAAATCCACTAATTTTTCAAGAAAATAGTCATAAAATGAATATGCTGGGGGCTGGGCATGGTGGGGCTCATACCTATAATCCCAGCAGAGGCAGGATTGGAGACAGAGGCAAGTAGATCACCTGAGCTCAGGAATTTGAGACCAGCCTGAGCAAGAGCAAGGCTTCATCTCTACTGAAAATAGAAAAACTAGCTTCGCCTCTTGGTGGGTGCCTGTTGTCCCAGCTGCTCGGAAGGCTGAGGCAAGAGTATGCTTGAAACTAAGAGTTTGAGGTTGCTGTGAGCTATGATGCCACAGCACCCTACCCAGGGCTACAGAGTGAGACTCTGTCTCAAAAAAAAGAATATGTTGCTTTAATCATTTTAGTATTTGCTTACTGTACGTGTTATATTAGAATGACTTAAAATAATACAACCAATTATTAATTACTTTAAGTAAGGAATGCTGAAACATAATTTACCTTCAAAGTAGTATTGTAACCTCAAAAACTATGAACTTGTACACCTTTTCTGGATCAGTTTCCACTTTGTATTGCTTTCTTTGACAGGCACCTAATGTCTGATAAATAAAAAATAATTGTATTTTAACCCTTCATGTGACAATCCAGTGTATAGATTGAATTTAATCACCATTCATGACTTTTTAAAAATTGTAACGATGGATACAGGAAAATCATTTTCTACCACTGAGATTATTCTAAAAGCTCTGCTGAGGTTCCTGAAGTTATTTATACAAGTTTTTGCAACGTTTTAAGTTCAGTAACTCTATATGAACATGGGTCAGATGTGCCACTTACAAATTCTAGTAGACAAAATCACATATTTGACGAGTGTGAACGTACACTTTCTCCCGGAACTGTCTGGTGGCAGCTGGATGGTGAGGGTTGAAGAGGTCCACATTATATTTTCAGATGGAGATTTTGGTAAATGCAAGTTAGGCTGAGGACACTTAAAAGATAAAATTCTGTACATTAAAAATATCTGACTTCTAAATCCCCACTAGTCAACTTTCTTATCCTTACTATCACTCTCAAACATATTAAATCACATTTCAAATGCATTCCAGAGATAATACGTCTAAGAAATCTTTCTTTTATGGAAGATGTTGACTTTGGACTACATGAACGATGTGAGACATAAAAAAAGTGGCAAAGAACTCAAAGCTTCCCCTGGAAGGCCCTGGTGGGCTGAGGGTGAGGACGGCCGAGGAGAGGGATTCACATCTACCTCTATCAGTTTTTTTCTATCTAGAGGACCCGGTGTGGACAGGAAAGAGAATTAGAGCTTGTAGAAAGCGAATGCACAGGAGCCTTTTCTTTTTCTACTTTTGTGATTGTAAGAAAAAAATTACATGAGAGTTGTTTTTCTCGACAGATCACAGCACAGGGATTCATAGGTTCACATACCTCCCTCTGTCCGACCAAAGCCATCTGGTCACTAATCCAAAAGGTCACTGCTAAACATGATGGTTTGGAGCTAAATGTACCTTGTACAAATGGCAAATCCTATAGAGGCTCAAACCCTCTGTTACAGATTTAATAAATTAAACAATTTAGATTAGGCTTCTGTGTAATTTATTTTTAATTATAGGTAAATAAATTTAAGACTAGGATGTACAGGGATTAGGAAGCTGAAAGTATTAAATAATATAATTAAAGATGAAATTTATTTCATAAAATCATTCTTTTAAGATATTTTTTCACACTATCAAAACAACACTGCAATGGCCTCAGAGAAATTCATGATCAAAGGTGTAGCAAATTCAATGATTAGGGACCATAATCCAGGCTTTTTCAAATGATAAAAGCATAGAAGAGCAATAGCTCCAAATAACATTAAAAAAAAGCATGTTTTGATCCAAAGAAATACAACATTTGCTAAAATAAATGCTCATTTTTTAACTTTTGCTTGAATTATACAATTATTAGTAGTCTTTATTTTTTATACTTTATACTCAGGCTACAATCTGGCACCCTAGCCAAATATTGTTAGTATTACACAATATTTTAAACATGTCAAAGGTAGTTCATAACATTTAAAAATTATGTGCTTAAAAAAAAATTATGTGCTTATCATGATACAGGTATTCAGATTTCTAGGTTTAGTTTTTCCTTCTTTAGAGATTTGCTCTGTGCCCTGCTGTTCACCTCTGCACTTGTCTAGCTGCCTTTAGTATTACCTGTATCAATAACTTGCTTAACCACCAAAGACACTTAGGTTTGATAAAAGCATGGTCTACCAGAAATAAATACTAATTTTGTATCAATAACTGGGGTGTCATTATGTGAAAGTCACTGTCCATCTTGAAATTCAAAAGGATCTTAAGGATAACATTGCAAGGATGTAATAAAGTGAAGAAATGAGAGGAAAATGAATTATTAATCATACGAAACACAAGACAGATAGGTTCGTGTTCCAATGTACCTTTTTCAGTATCTTGGAGAATCTTAGATGTGTCTGTAAGTATTTGGCAAGTCTAAGATTAAAACATGAAATGTTAGCGTTTGGTGAAAATAATAAGTGTATAATAAGTAATATTTCAACTTGAAAATATTTTTTAAAAGTATTAAAATAGCTGTATAGTGTATAGTAAGTAATATTTCAACTTAAAAATATTTTTAAAAGTATTAAAATAGCTCTGACTGAAGATTGTTGTAAGATGTTTGGGGTTAACTGTGTTAGATACTTTCCTCTTTTAAAGACCTTTGCTTTTAACTAAATGCTTGCTTATCTTTCTCATTTAACATAGTCCCACATTCTTCTTTGTAGTAATTTTGGGCTATCTGATAACATATAATGGAAAACATGTTTATGTCTTCCACCAGTTCTTGTTGCATATTTCAAATGCTTAGAACAACAATTTTCAGAAGCTTTCATTAAGGTTAATTTAAAAACTACATTAAATACAAACAGATTTTCTCACAAACAAAATGCAATGTGTACTTAACAGACTTCTGTATGTTATATTTGATAAACTACCTCATATAAATGCAAATTTTGACTTTCTGCCAGAACCAGGTGGTACGGAAAATATTTCTATTAAACAAATAATGCTGGGAGAGCAAACTTCAAGCACCAGTATGTTGCATAGGGAAAGAGGATGTTTCTTGCAGGTTTGATGTATATTTTCAGGTTGACCTTTTCGTATACAAAATGAAAAAAACACACACACTGAAGAATATACGTGGTGAACAGTTGTCTTTGGTGTGAAAGAAGATTCAGGAAAATATATTTGGGGAGAGATTTTATTAATACGTATTTAGAGAAAAAGGCTAAAATGTATAATGTTTTCTTCTGTGTTGCATGCTTGTTTGTGTCTACCATTCATGCTGGCCGGTGGGTATCTGGGTAGCTTTCATCGCAATCACTAAGTAAAACTGAACAAGAAGAGCTAAATACACGATTTCAAATACTGCATCACATGGAAAGGTTTTCTTGAACTCTCAGCTAAACAGGATACATTCATAACACAAAGGTAAACAGAGACCAGTAACCTCAGTTTAACTAGGAGAAAAGCCAAGAAAGGAATTACAATTAGGAACACCCTACAAAATGCCTGATGAGTACTCCTTAAAATTGTCCAGGTGATCAACCACAAAGAAAATCTGGAACACTCGCACACGGGGAGAGATTAAGGAGACGTGATAACTAAATGTAACATAGTATTATGGATAGGATCTTGAAGTAGGAAAAAGGACGCAGGGAAAATAGTGAAATCCAACACCATATAACGGCGTGGGCTCTTTAATTTAGACGAAGGTACCATAGTAATGTAAGATGTTAACAAGAGGGAAAACTGGTACAGGGTAAATGGGAACTCTCTGTAAGATCTTTGCAACTTATATGTAAATCTAAAACAATCCCTCCAATTTTTATTTAAATTAAAAGATAAAATGAAAGATAAGTGGGGGAATGTGTCATTTGACCTGAGGGGACAAGCTGATGCCTCTGACAATGCCTCATATTCATTCTCAGCAGGATAAGCCCTAGTAGGTGAACTATCAGAGAGAGTGATGATTGTCTACAAACTGCATCTGCTTTCCTGATTAGTCACTGTTATGAAACATGCCTGGTGCCTACCTGAGGGCTAGGTGTGCCATCTAAAAGACAGTAGTAGCCAATTTGAAGCGAAATGTTTCTGGGTCCTAAAAAATTAGGCCTAACAAATTTGCTCTTCACTGTGGTCTGGACTTTATTTTTGAAGTCTTATCATGAAACAGTTCTGAAGACCCTAGAGAAATGTTTGACTTAGGGCAAGGTAGACATATTTAAGAATGCTGAAAATCATTTAAAAATACCAAATTGTCAATAATTTGCAATATGGGGATAATGTCCAATATGGGAATGTGCAGAATTGGGAACTACATAGGAGGTTTGATGTAACAAGTTAACTATGTAAAAGTAAAATACGAACACTGAAGAAAAAAGATTTATCTATATGAAAATGTTGATGATGATAGCTTCTTTATTGGGGGCCTCCATTCTAAATGCTGAGCTTAGACTCTTATACTCTCTGAGTCAGGTATTATTGTTTCTATATTATAGAAAAGTAAATGAGACTCAGAAAGATTAAGCAACTCATCAAAGTACTCACATCTTGTAAGTAATACAGCACTTTCCTCTCATCAGTTACTGGTGACAATACCTATTACCATCCTTGTCAAACTTTCTCTACTATCAAGTCTCTCAGGTCTTTATCTTCATGGTATTGTTTCCTAACTGTCCCTTTAGATGGATGACTCATGTTCATGTCTCAGAGATCATAAATGATAAAACCAGGTTTCTAATCCAAGTCCACATAACTCCAAAGTCTATGTACTTAAACCGGTGAATTAACCTGCCTATAGTGGAACATGATCTATATAATATTCTTGACCTCAAATAGTTCTGGAACGGCTTATCGGCTTGATTAATCAACTACTTGAATCATTGTATTTATCTCTCGGATATTAACAAATTAATTATTTTATACACATTAAAAAATGTTAAAGGATTTCCTGACCAAAATATTTACTACTAAGTATAGCTTTTTAAATAAAAGAATATAGAAATTAATTTTCTCTTTGGAAAAATATCTACTAAATTCAAAATGTAAAGGCTGATATCTGTTAATTTCACAATGTCAAATTTACAGGAATTATGAGAGTGTATTGAGAACAGAGGAGAAAGCAGGGATGGATCATTGAGACACTTTGTAGGATCTTTTTTAAAATTTCAGATTGACACAAGGGTAAAAGTAATTAAGTTACATTGTTTGCCTTTGTTAGATAAAGTTTAAGTTGTAGTTGAGCCCTTCCCTCGGGGAGTGTGCTGTTTCCCTTATATTGTGTCTATCAGGTGAGACCTTAGCAAATCCCCCTCCCTTCTCCTCTGTTCTCTTTACCTCCTGCGTCCTTTCCCCCACTTGAATTTCCTTGTGTTTTTCTCTCATGTGGTTGTGTAGTTGTTTATCTATTGGTTTCATATGAGTATTCCATACACGGGATACTTGCTTTTCCATTCTCGTGATACTTTACTAAGAAGAATGTTCTTCAACTCTATCCAGGTTAAAACAAAAGATGCAAGTATCCATCTCTTTTAGTGGTTGAATAGTATTCCTTTGTATTCATATATCACAGCTTGTTAATGCATTCCAGGGTTGGTGGGCATTTAGGCTGTTTCATTTGGCAATGTAAATTGAGCTGTGATTAACAGTCCAGTGCAAATGTTCTTATGATAAAATGATTCTTTTTCTTCTGGGTAGATGCCTAGTAATGGGATTGGAGGATACAATGGGAGGTCTAATTTGAGTTCTTTGGGATTCTCCATACTTCCTTCCAAAAAGGTTGTATTAGTTTGTAGTCCCACCAGCAGTGTAAAAGTGTTCCCTTCTCTCCACATCCACACCAGCATCTGCAGCTTTGAGATGTGATGTGGGCCATTCTCACTGGGGTATAGGTGATATTTCAGGGTGGATGAAAAGTTGCTAGAGAGGGAATAGTAGATTCCACTGTGGTTGTTATTGGATTATTTGTTTAATACAAGAATTTAGGTTTCATCCCTCTGTATATAATAAATGTTTTGGTGAGAAAGATAAGGTTTTTCTTCTGCTAGAGAAGCTAGATTGGACTACCTGAGAGCTATTTAGACCTCTGATCTAATATGTAATTTCTACTAACCTGGGACTAACATTACTGACTCAGAAAACAATTTAATAATTGTCTCTAATAATGACATCTGACTGAGCATAACACTCTTACGAGCCAATCAGTTTTAATAAGATAATTCTCGTTAATATCAAAACATCCTTACATTTCTTTCCCGTTAGAATAAAAATGGAGCCAAGGTTTTTAGAGTTCATGAACTTTCAGAAAGAGATCTTTCCTCTCCCACTGAAATGGGAACAATAGTTATTGTGTGCTTTCCAAGGAATCTTTGTCTTTAGAAAACTAATAAATTACAGTCTACCTATAGATAGCACAACTAACGTTTTATTCCAAGGGAAAGTTAAATTTCAAAATTACAATTGTTTTTATTAACTCTTTGTAATAAATATTTTCCTGTATCTTTGAGGGAATTCAAAAGTCAGAAAAGGAATTGATTATACAAAATATGATTTTAGTGGTAGGTTAATAAAATCATGTGTACCTTAACATTTTTAATATGAGGAAGCCCAAAAAATGGTATTAACTTTATAACAAAATAAATATTTGCTTTGTTAAGTTGGGTAATTCATTTTGTTTTACCCAACTTATTATATTTAGCATCAAAAGAAGAAAATTCAAAGAAAATGTAGTCCAGTGACTTTTAAAATTGAATATGAAATGAAACATTATCAAAAACTGTATTAAGCTGGTCCAGATTAGTTATTATTTAAAGCAGATAGCCACACATATTGAGCTTTTAAGGTAAAGTTCTCATATATTTAAATGTAAGTGATTTCAAATTTAATACACATTTTTTTTTATATTTTTTTTCCTAGGGAAAATTTCAGATTTTGAGCCAAATATGGAATTATATGGTTGGAGGTTATATAATGCAGACCTACAGAGTGTTTTATATTATGTCTAGGAGAAAGAGCATTAGATTTCACAGAGAAAGTCATAGAGATGCCAAATTGTTAAAATTTCTGATCAAGTTGTAATCCTTAAGTTTGAATGACAAACCCAAGGGCCAAATTCACAAAACTATTACATTTGCTTTTTGCACCCTTGATGCCTAAAACGCTGGGATTTGCATTTTTAAAAAGACAAAATAAATTTTCTCTTTCCTCCTTACAAACCTTTAAATTTACAAATGTTTCTTACCTAACTTTAAATACTCTCTTTAGGAGCTTTGCAGTCCTGAAAAAAATGCAAGAGAGCCAAGAAAGGTGTTCCCAGCACAGCCATCCTGGTTATCTATCTGCTCAGCTCTTGTTCTTTCCAAACAACAGGCACATAAAGAATCCTACCTGGAATAGATAATAAAACATGCAACATCACCGTAAAAGGTAGTTTATATCATGACTTTTTAACACATATTTATTTCCAAAGGAAAGGATTAAATAATGTCACCAATCTGACACTATTTCTCTTTACTGTTGAACAGATGATTCTACTTCTTTCAAGCTCACTTCTAGTCATCATTGTCAGGAAGTATACATGCAAATATTAAATACCAAGTGTCCGTAAAGTTCCTGTGCAATTTAAAATAGTTGACTGCTTTAAACTGCACATGAACTGTATGGCTACCCTATGTAATTGATATGCATTAAAAATATTTCCAAATTTCTAAATTGTTTATAATTTTTCCTTGATATTATAGTTTTTTGAACATCAGGAATCTATTTTTGATCCAAATAAAAGCAATATAAAAAAATACAGATTTTCTTGCTAACTAAAAATAAATGGAAAATACACTTAGAATTGATATCATAATGATACTTGTCAATACGCATGAACACCCAGAAAGATTTTTTCTGGTTTCACCCAAAGCCACTCATACCTTGCAAGTACTACCATAACCTTCTTTTCATCAATTGTTCTTGACAACACCTACCAGCATCTTTGTCAGACTGTTTCTCTTGCCAAGGCTTCCCAAGTCTTCATTCTCTTGGAATTGTTTTCTGATTCTCCATTAGGTTAGGGACTCATGTCCATGGGTTCATGGACATTTACTGGTGTACGACTCAAGAAATTTCTCCAAATTTAGTCCAGTGCTGCCATACAAATGATCTTCAGAAAGTTTATGGAAAATCCATATTATGAAAAAAATAGCATGGATTTCAGAATCTAATATGAACTCATACAAACTTGTTATAAAATATCTCAACAGTATCAATTTGGAAGCAGCACAGAGAATAAGCCAGCATTTTAAAAAGAGCTCCTATCTGAGCAACATGATTCTGCTAAAATTGAAGGAAGAACAAATTCAATTTGTTGAGCTTGGGTGGAGGAAAAGTGAGACCATTGATTTTCATGAACAGATTTGCAGACAATGCCCTAAAGAAATCAGCTGTTTACAAAAGGATACCTTGTTATATTAATAGAATGGATAAGGTAGGTCTACTTTTAGTTCCTTGAGTGTTCTCCAAACTTATTTCCATAAAGGTTGTATTAGCTTGGATTCCTACTAGCAGTGTAGAAGTGTTCCCTTCTCTCCACATCCTCGCCAACATCCATAGTTTTGGGATTTTGTGATGTGGGCTAATTTTACTGGAGTTAGATGATATCTCAAAGTAGTTTTGATTTGCATTTCTCTGATGGTGAAGGATGATGAGCATTTTTTCGTGTGTTTGTAGGCCATGTGCCTGTCTTTATCAGAGAATTTTCTGTTCAAGTCTCTTGCCCACATAGAAATAGGGTTATTTATTCTTTTCTTATTGATTAGTTTGAGTTCTCTGTAGATTCTAGTTATCAGACATTTGTCGGAGGCATAACCTGCAAAAATCTTCTCCCATTCTGAAGGTTGTCTGTTTGCTTTACTTACTGTGTTCTTGGCTGTGCAAAAGCTTTTTGGTTTGATCAGACCCTAGTAATGTATTTTTTGTTGTTGCTTCAATTGCCCTGGGGGGTCCTCCTCATTAAATATTCTCCCAGGCTGATTTTTTCAAGTGTTTTCCCTGCACTCTCTTCTAGTATTTTTAAAGTTTCATGTCTTTAGTTTAAATCTCTTATCCCCAGTGAGAATCAATTTTTGTTAATGGTGAAAGGTGGGGGTCCAGTTTCAGTCTTCTACAGGTCATCAGCCAGCTCACCCAGCACCATTTGTTTAACAAAGAGTCTTTCCCCCACTGAACATTTTTGATAGGCTTGTCAAAGATCAAATGTCGGTAAGTAGCAGAGTTCATCTCCTGGTTCTCTATTCTGTTCCATGAATCTACCTCTGTTTTTTTGCCAGTACCATGCTGTTTGGTTCACTATAGATTTGTAGTATAGCCTGAAGTCTGGTAATGTGATACCTCCTGATTTGTTCTTATTTTTGAGTAATGTATTTGCCATTTGAGGTTTTTTCTGATTCCATATAAAACGAAGTAATATTTTTTCAAGATCTTTAAACTATGACAATGGTGCTTTGATAGGGATTGCATTAAATCTGTAAATTGCTTAGAGTAGTATGGACATTTTAACAATGTTGATTCTTACCAGCCATGTGCATGGTATGTTTTTCCATTGTGTTAACATCTTCAGCTATTTGTTTTCTCAGAGTTTCATAGTTCTCCATATAGAGGTCTTTCACATCCTTTGTTGGGTAAATTCCCAAATATTTCATCTTCTTTGGCACCACTGTAAAAGGAAGAGTCTTTGATTGTTTTTTTCAGCTTGACTATTGTTAGCATATATAAAAGCTTGTAAGTATTGATTTTATATCCTGAAACACTGCTGTATTCCTACTGTTTGATCCTGCAATTCCTCTACTAGGTATATACCTAGATGATCAAAAATTATTTTACAAAAAACACATTTGCACCAGAATGTTTATTGCAGCCCAATTCATAATAGCCAAGACATGGAAACAGTCCAAGTGCCCATCAACCCATGAATGGATTAACAAATTGTGGTATATATACACCATGGAATACTATGCAGGCATAAAAAGAAGGAGTTTTCACATCCTTTATGTTTACCTGGATGGAGCTGGAACATATTCTTCTTAGTAAAGTATCTCAAGAATGGAAAAAAGGTATCTAATGTACTCAACACTACTAAGAAATCAATATATAATCACCTACACATTCATATGAATGGCAAAACATAACCATAGTCCAGAAAGTAGAAGGTAAGAAGAGAAAGAGGGGAGGGAAGGGGGGATATGTGAGGAGGGTGGATATGTGGGGGGATCTCACCTAATGTGCATGATGCAATGGTACATTTCAAAACTATTAAGAAATGAGTATAATTGTGATGGATGTGTTACTTAGTTCAATGTAAGCATTTCACAGTTGTATATTAAAGAAGTACCCTGAACCTTATAAATGCATCAATGTACAAAGTTATGATTTAATAAAAAACAATTTTTAAAAAAAGATAAGGTGATGTTAAAAACATATAGAAGCATGCAGCAGCAGACTCTCCACATCAATTTGTGAGAGAAAAATTAATCTTCTTGCTCTAATTCAGTGGTTCTCAACCTTCCTAATGCCATGGCCCTTTAATACAATTCCTGGGTCTTGACCCTCAGGTTGAGAACTTCTGGTCTAATTGAAGAGGATCTACAATTAGCAACAGAAATATTAGCCAACAAAATAGAAGTCTGCTTACCGAGTTCTGACTGCAAAATTAAAGTTTAGTAAACTTTCAGTTCAACAGATGTTAAAGCCATTGTGTCCAGATAATCTGCAAATAAAAACAGAACTCTTGATGTAAACTTTAAACAACGGGGGATGAAGGTCTCAAAGCATGTCTTATTGATCAAGGCCTCGGAGAACGTAAAAAAAGGATACCTTTCATCCAAACGCTTAGTGATCATGTGCTGGAAAAATATCATTTTTAAGTTTACACATGCCACCTTGGTCTAAAAAATAATATTCTGATAAAGAATGAATAATAAAAGACATAAGACACATACTGATGCCAACAGGAAACAATAGTTTGTCTCTTCATGGACAGTGGAACAGCTAGGCCTGTGTCATAGGTGATGGCTATTGGAAAGCTCACATTATCCTTTTTTTGCAGTTTTTGGCCGGGGCTGGGTTTGAACCCACCACCTCCAACATATAGGGCCGGCGCCCTACTCCTTTGAGCCATGGGCACCACCCTAAGCTCACATTATCTTTGAAGGTAGGAAGGGAAATGCCAGCAAACAGGAATCAGGTATCGGGGCTATCCGAGAAGGGTGACAATAATCTCCAACAGATCTGAAAAGGAATTTCTGTCTGTTTTTAGGAAGTAATACTCCCTCGGAAATCTGAAAATTGAACCCAGCCTTGAAGGAAACGCAACTTAGCACATAGACAGTTGAGAAGAGAATGAAAGAGAGTGGGCTTAAAAAAACTTTTGCCAAAAATTCTCAGGGTAAAATCACAGGGTATTTATTTAATACTGATGTGTATTTTCTACATTATGTTTACTTTTCTGTATAACTTTGCTGCAAGAATTAATATGAGATGTAGCAGTATATAATGAACTTGTTATTTAAGGTAGTCCACGAACAATTTCATGAATGGAAGGATAAATGTGCTTCACAAATGCTGTTTCATTTTATCCTCACAGCAGTTCTAGGAAGGAGATGTTATGGGGATAGAAGAGATGGGGACACTGAGTAGAGATAGATTGATTAATACTCAGAGTTATACCAACAATTAGCTGCAAGACAGCTCTACATAGTCCATTTATTTTCCAATATATTATTAGGACTGTAAAGCACTGTTTTTCATATTATATGCTTGCAGTGTTCACCTGAATTTTTGTTATGCATACTCTGAAGCAGGTGGTCTTAGAATAGCCTGAGATTTTGCATTGTGAACAAATTCCCAGGTAGGTTAAGACGATGTCATTGGTCTGCAGACCACGCTTTGAGTAGCGTGGGTATAAACACTTTACTCTTGAGTTTTCAGGATTTGTTAAAAGTTTTTTAAAGACTTGTATCTTTTGTTTGAATAATTCTAAGTCATGATGTATGAAATTGATTCCCATCACCATTTGTACGTTCTAGTAGAGTGAATTATTTCATGGGATGGATAATTAGAGGTGCAACTTCTTGTTAGTTAATGATACATTTTTAGAATTAAACAGGATCATGATGCTCCGTTGATGTGATGTGATATTTTTCCGCAGTCTATAGTTTGCTTCTGCAGTTACTGTCAAATCACTTATTAGTAATATTTTTGTTGCTCTACAGGTAATATATAAAAGCAACCTCTTCTTTAATGACTGAATAGTATTCCATGGTATACATGTACCACAACTTGTTAATCCATTCCTGGCTTAGTGGGCATTTAGGCTGTTTCCACATTTTGGCAGGTGTAAACTGAGCTGCGATAAACAGTCTAGTGCAAATGTCCTTATGATAAAAGGATTCTTTTTCTTCTGGGTAGGTGCCTACTATTCAGCCATTAAAACAGATGGGGCCTTTACATCTTTTATATTAATCTGGATGGAGGTGGAACACATTCTTCTTAGTAAAGCATCACAAGAATGGAGAAGCTAGAATCCAATGTACTCAATTCTAATATGAAGGCAGTAGATGATCCAGACAAGGGATGGGGTAGGACAATGAGGGATTGGGGAGAAGGGAGGAAGGAGGGGGACGGGGAGTCATGGTGTGTGACATACCTCTTGGGGGTGGGACATAATTACAAGAGGGACTTTGCTTAATAACCACAATCAGTGTGACCTAATTCTTTGTACCCTCAATGAATCCCAAACAATAAAAACAAAATCTCCTGACTATTAAAATTTAAATTTTAATGCAACTATTTCATGTTTCTTATAAAGTGAAACAAAAATTCCAAATAAATAAATAAATGTAAAGCAATTATATAAAACCAGCACCTCCAAATTAAAATTATATAGTATAACCTGCTATTATGAATATGGTTTTGAGATTACTTTCATAATACAGAGACTGTTGAGAGGATTTCCCCCTGTATGTACTTCATAGCTTTTCATATAATTTCACTTATATTATTTTTTACTCTTTTGAGGCCCTCAGAACATTTTTGCTCAGAAGACAGGACAAGCATTTGCCTATTTATTTGAATATAATAGACATGGGTGCCCATGGTGAAAGAATAGAGTGCAGTATTCAACTACTTTAAAAAATAAGTATCTTAGGGTGGTGCCTGTGGCTCAAAGGAGTAGGGCACCGGACCCATATACCAGAGGTGGTGGGTTCAAACCCAACCCTGGCCAAAAACTGAAAAATAATAATAATAATTATCTTAAAACCCAATTATATAAAATAATAGTAATTTTAAATACTTCAATGTTTGTGTTAATATTCCTTCCTTAGACTATAATATTTTGTAGAACAGACTCCAATTATTTTATTCACCAATATTCATGTTATATAAATTATAATCATAATCCCTTATATTAAAATTAATATTCATTGACAGCAAACAGTTTAACATGGCTAAACCTAAGAACAACACTTGCCAATTGATCAAGTGGAAATCATACGATCTTTTCTGTTTAATACCTTCTTTATAAAGGTTTTATATAAAAGAGTCCTAGAATTGTTAAATTATTTTTTAACCTATATAAAAGGAGAACTGAGTTAAAAAAAAGTCTTCTAAAAAGAAAGTCATTTGACAATATGATTCTAAAGTTGATATCGAAGGTAAAGGACCCAAAATAGCCACTACATTATTGAAGGAAAAGCACAGAATTTAAGATTTCACATTGACTTTAAGACTTAACCATAAATCTACAGTGACCAAGACAGTGTGGATTTATAGATTTGTTATAGCAAAAAAAAAAAAAAAAACAAATAGATCAATGGCACCAGATAGAAATCCAAGTAATATGTCCACACAAATATAGTCAACTGATATTTGACAAAGTAGCAGAGGCAGTTCAATGGAGAATAACTAATCTTTTCAACAAATGATGCTTGAACTAGTGCAAATCTACAAGCATAATAAATTAATAATTACAATGATCACCATCATCACTAGACATCAGCTTCATAACCTTCAAAAAATTTACTCAAAATGGATCATAGACACAAATGTAAAATGCAAAGCTATAAAATTCTTAGAAGATAACGTATGAGAAAAGGCAAATGAATTTTGGGTTTGGTGTTGATATTTTTGATTAAGCACCAAAGGCACAATAAATGAAAAAAAGAATGGATAAGGTGGGGTTCATTAAAATTAAAGAAAAATTCTGGTCTGTAACAATTGCTTTCAAAAGAATGACAATAGTAGCAGCAGACTAGAAAAAAATATTTGCAAAAGGCACATCTGATAAAAAACTGTTGTTCAAAAGAGACAAAGAATTTTAAAACTTGACAAACATGAAAATGAACAACCCAATTACATAATGACCAACAGATCTGAACAGACACCTCACCAAAGATGATATACAGATGGTAAATAAGCATATGAAAAGATCCTTGACATCTTACTCATTAGGGAATTGCAAATTAAAATAACAATGAGATATCACTACACAACTATTTAAATGGCTAAAATCCAAAACACTGACAAGATCAACTGCTGATGAGGCTGAGGAGCAATGGGAACTCTCATTCATTCTTGGTGGGAATGCAAAATGGTACAGTCACTTTGAAAGACAATTTGGCAGTTTCTTACAAAACTAAACATAGTGCTACCCTTCGACCCATCAATTCTGCTCCTTAGTATTTATCCAAAAGGATTAAAAACACTTCCACACAACAACAAGCATAAATGTTTATACCATCTTTATATTTGCCAAAACTTGGAAGCAATCAAGAGATCCTTCAATAGGTGAATGGATAAATAAACCACGGTACATCTAGACAATGGAATGCCATTCAGTACTAAAAAGAAATGAGCCATCAAACCCAGCAAAGACAAGGAGAAATTTTAAATGAATATTATTGAATAAAATAGACTAACATGAAAAAGCCCAACATTGTATGATACGACATTCTAGAAAAAGCAAAACGGTAGAGAAAATAAAAGATCAGTAGTTGCCAGTGATTTGTGGGATGGAAGGAATAAATAGGTGGAGCTGAGGACATTTTTAAGGCATGATAACCATCTGTGTGACACTACCATGGTGAGTACACAGTCATATGCTGCATTTGTCAACACTCACAGAATGGCCCACACATCGGGTGAATGCTAATGTAAACTAAGGGCTTTGGCTGATGATGATATGCCAACTTTGCTTCATAAATTGTACCACACTGATTAGGCATACTTATGGTGGGGAGTCAGCGTGAAAGAGAGGGGAAGGGGACACACAGGAATTCTTGTAGTTTGTGCTCAATTTTGTTGTGAATTTGAAACTGTGCTAAAAAGTAGAGTCCTATTAATTAATAAACAAACAAAAAAAGAAATTTATCAATTTAATATTACATTATACAGTCACTCAAGGACTATGTATTTTGTTTTTGTTTTGTTTTATTGTTCTCATACAAGAGAGTTTTTCACACCCTCCTTCCCAGCATGTGCATGTACGCTCTCTCTCTCTCTCTCTCTCACACACACACACACACACACACACACACACACACACTCCTAAGTTCCTATGCATATTTAATGCTCACCTCACAAAAGTTCATTTTTGTGCACATCTGAAAGTAAAACTCAATGGGAATCAAGTAGGAGGGCTGGGTTACTTCACATCTAACTAGTGTAGTGCACACATTCTAGTTGAAGAGCACACTTAGAAAAATGACCTAAAATGCACATAAGCAAATCATGTAAGCAAAATGTGTGTACTCCTATAATATTCTGAAATTTTAAAAATAAATAAATAAAAGAACCTTGAGAAAAGCTCATTTTTTTCCTTGGGTGATAATTTTTTTTTGGAGACAGAGCCTCAAGCTGTCACCCTGGATAGGGCGCTGTGGCATCACAGCTCACAGCAACCTCCAACTCCTGGGCTCAAGCAAGTCTCTTGCCTCCGTCTCCCAATT
Organism: Perodicticus potto; assembly: GCA_963574655.1. NCBI lineage: Eukaryota > Metazoa > Chordata > Mammalia > Primates > Lorisidae > Perodicticus > Perodicticus potto. The sequence goes on from CAUYRH010002934.1 coordinate 20,756, forward strand.
AGCTGGGACTACAGGTGCCCGCCACAATGCCCGGTCATTTTTTGGTTGCAGCCATCATTGTAGTTTGGTGGGCCTGGGCTGGATTCAGCCACGTACACCTGAGCTGGCGTCTTAGCCCTTTGAGCCACAGGCGCCGAGCCGCCTTGGGTGATAATACTAAAGAATGATGTCTTATGCCAAACTGTTATAAATCTCAGATCAAAGGCACTGACTTTTTATGCCTCAGGACATTGGATACAATGATATAGAGTAGAATAGGGCTGTCTTAATGACCGAATCAGTTACAGGATCAAACATATTTTAGAATCCATCTCGGACTCATAATCTAGAAGGACTTTCATAGTTAAATTTCTTAAGTATCAAAAACTAAAATGATGTGACAGTTACTGAAGATCAAATAAGTGTGGACATTGACAATATCTGGCAAAGCATTTTCTAACTAAAATAAAAAGGCGATGAGTGCTGTGGTAGGGAGGGCACCTTGAACTATTGAGTTCACTGGGAGAACACTCTTGTGAGGACGTGGATGGATTCCTGGGCACCAAATCTTAAGATTCATTTTAGAAGCTCATTAATAAATCAAAGTTTTGTCATTTTAATATAAAGAAATAGAAATATGCAGCAAAATGTATGTATTACCTTTTACAAAGAAAATATAACAGCAATGATTTTACTTCTCATGTTATTTTCTGCAGACATTAAAATTTGACATTTGTGGTGGGTCATAGATATAAGATTGTAAGCACGTATTTCATACATATTAAAAAAACACAGGGATATATGCAATATGTACGAAGTCATCTCTGGTGTTTTGCACTTTAACCAATTCATTCACCATTTAAAAACAATTAAAAAATTCATTAAGCTGGATTCTGCCCTTGGATACACACAACAAAACCCCCATTGAAGTCAATGGGAATTGTGCATGCATATCCAAGGGCAGAATTGGGCCCGCTGTGTTTAATTCACTCTGATCATTCCTATTAATTCAATATTAATATTTCCGTTCACTTATTCAATTAGTTCTGTGGTATTCAAAATTCATTGTATGTAATACATTGCGATCAGTCAATCATTACATTTCCAGTCCACTTTCTAACAATCAATATTTGAAGTTAGTCAAGGCAAAATGCACTTAAAAACCAAACAGAAAAAGAAATAGTCCCTCAGCAGAGTTATCTCCTACTTTGTTGCCTGGTTTCTTGGGCCCAGCCTTTCCCTGTGGATTTATTCCATGTGAGAGGCATTAATAAATAGTGGGGCAGAGGCGGCCTTTTAGATCAAATGCTACTTTGTAGGGTAGCCAAGTAGGACTATCTAATAACAGCCAGATGTGAAAGACTGGGCTCTTGAAATACCCACCACTTAATTAGGTCACTTAATACCATTTGGATTACAACCAATTGGGGGGGGGTTATCTCTTTTCTGAGTGGAGGGTTCTATCTCTTCTGTCTTCAAGGAATAGATCAAAATGAACACAGAATGTTAACATTTTAGTATAAACATCCCATGCATGAATAAGTGGGGCTAAACTCAAGAAGTATAATGACCTCTATACTCTAAATTTATTTAAATATAATCCCTTTAGGCAGGAAAACTTAACCTTCTAAGGATTTTTGCATTCATTATAGTTATCCACAATATGCAAGATCATTTGCCAATCTGTAGAAGAAAAGACGATGGAAATCGGTGGTTCATATTTAAATACTCATTGATTATTCTTAAAAGAATTATGTTCATCACTTTGTTTCTTAACAACTGTATGGAGGTGTAATTGAAATAAAATAAACCATAATTTAAAATGTATAATTTCATAAGTTTCGACTTAAGTATACACCTGTGAAACTGTCATTACAAACAAGATATTGACTAGATCTGTCACTGCAAGAAGTGTCCTCTTGGCTTTTTCTAATTTCTTTTTTTGGTCTCCTTTGGCAGCCACTGATCTGCTTATAATAGATTCGTTGCAATTTTCTAGAATTTTAAATTATCAAAAAGTATGTGCTCTTTTGTATCTGGGATATTCCTTCAGAAAAATATTTTAAGATTCAACCATACTACTGTATGCATCAATAGTTTATCCTTCTTTATTGCTGAAAATTATTCCATTGTATGGATATATGTATAATAATTTATTTATACAGTCTTCTATAGGTGGGCATTTAAGTGGTTTTCAGACTGAGAAGCTATTACAAGTAAAGCTGCTATTAGCATTGGTATACCAACTTTCTTTTCCTTTGAATAAATAATGACAGATGGAACGGCTGGGCAACATTGGATGTGCATGAGTGACTTTTTACAGAACTGCCACATTGTTTCCAAAGCAGTACACTATTTTACATTTACATTCATATTCGCAGTGTATGAGAGTTCTAGTTCCTCCAAATCCTCATCAACACTTGGTATGGTTGATCTTTTCAGTTTTAGCCATTCTCTATTATTATTGTTGCCTTATTTTGCATTTCTCTGATAATTATGTTGAATGTGTGTTAATGTGCTCATTTGCCATCTGTTTATCTCTTTTGGTGAAATCCCTGGTCAAATCTTTTGTCTATTTTTAGATGGGTTGTTTGTTTTTTATTGCTAACCTTTAAGAGCTATGTATTTATTCTGAATAAAAGTCCTTTCTCAGATATATAAATATGGTCACATATTTTCCATCAGGCTTCAGACTGCTTTCTCATTATTTTATCATGGTCAATTAAAGACCCAAAGTTTTTGTTTAATAATTGCCATTGATTTGTTTGTTAAGAATTTTATATTCAGAAAAAATTTATTTCAGAATGCTATTATTAAAAAAGTATTTGCCTAATAAAATATCTCTAAAATTTTCTCTTAAAAGTTTTATATTTTAAATTTAAGGCTATGACCTGGTTGAATTAATTTTGATAAATGGTCCAATGTAAGTATTAAAGTTGTTTTTCTTCAAATGCTAATATTCAGTTGTTTCAGTTCCATTTATTGAACAGATAAAATTTCTTCACTAATTTATCTTTGTACCTTTGCCAAAAATAAGTATTCTATATGTACGAAATTTTATTTCTGGCCTCACTATTCTATCCTATTCATCTGTTGTATTTATCTACTTTCTGGCAGTACCATTCTGCCTTGATTGCTGTCACATTATACTAGTCTTGAAATTAGATATCACTGACCCTTCAGAAGGAAAAAAAATCCTTTTATCATAAGGACACTTGCTCTAGACTGTTTATTGCAGCTCGATTTACAATTACCAAAATGTGGAATGGAGACTATTATAATTCTACAATAATCCGTACAGTATGGTGTAAATAAATAGACCAATGAAA
>CAUYRH010002935.1:0-18983 GCA_963574655.1 Perodicticus potto
CGCTTCTCCAAAAATTGTGGGTGTTTTGAACCCCTGTGGCAACCTGTTCCATATGTACTGGATTGCAGTTTCCATATCTTGTCTCTTCCACTGAAAAGCAAACAGCCTCTGCCTTCCTGGAGCCAGCCTTATAGTGAAAAAGGCATCTTTTAAGTCCAGGCAAGTGGGCTACTTGGCTTCTGCTGGCAGCAGACTCAGCAGAGTATATGGATTAGGCACAGTAGGATGCAGTGTTACAGTTACATTATTTACTGGGAAATTTTCATTTTAGGTTTTAATTCTTCCTGAGGTATCTATATAGACACAGTAGATAATTTCTAATACTGCACAAATTTTTCTAGTGTAGCCAACAGGCGACCTTTGTTGAGTCTTAAGGCTTCAGAGTAAATATAACTACTGTATATAATTTTATATTCTTTGACCAGTCTCTTAGTCCTATTTAACAGATCAATTTAGTAAAACAGTTATATCTTATTTTATGAGTTTACAGTACAGACAAGGCTGGGATCTAAATACAGGTGGGCCACAGCCTCTTTTCTTTTTAAATCATTTTTCTCTCTCTAATTTTTCTCTTTACTAAAGATAAAGTATAGCAGAACTAACTTACTTCCCAAAATAAACTGTACCTTCAGTATACTGGGTCTGATTATTTGCATAAAGTACAGTAAGAATAATTAATTATTAGCCATTTAGGCTCTCCTTTCTTTCAAAATTGGCTTTGCCAGAACCTTTTATAAGGAATCTCAGGCTGGACTTTCTTGAAAGCCTTCCATAAGCCCAGGTTTCATCTGTGCCGCTAGATACCTGTATGCTCACTGGGTAAATTCCTCTTCTCTTGAGGTTCCCTAAGCACATTTTCAATTCCCAGACCCGTCAGCAAGCGACCTTCGTTACTTACCACAGATAAGGAAATGTTACTGATGGGTATCTGGCCAGTTTTCCAAAGGGCTTTTCTTATTGGCCTTATAAAGTCAACCTGAATTCCTTAACGCAGTCTTGATACCTCTGGAAATGCTATTCCAGCCAAAGCCTTGGTAAAATAACCAGTGCCTTCATCATGTCCTATAGAACAAAACAGATTCTTATTGAACTTATGCAAATAACTGTGTTGTGAGAAATTAAGAATACTTACAAATGTCTTTTAAATTCTGGAGAAATCAAGGAGAGAGAAAAATACATATTTCAAATTCTGCGCTTAAGTACATACATTGCTTGAAAAGCTATAAATAGCTCAAAAGACAGAAAATTATTTTCTTGACTTCTGAAAAAAAGAAGACAGAATCAATAATATTTTACACAAAAAACCATTACATACTAGCCCAGTTCCACGTAACTGATTTCTGTTTGAAGTTAGTTTAGCAATACTCATAGACATGTTAACTTTCCAATGAAAGTTCTAAAAATCTGCTTTTAGTCCAAAGATATTCAATTTTCAAAGACATCAGGAATTTGATTTCGAGAGAATTCTTCTGTCTCTCTTAATATTTCTTTTTCTTTTTCTTTTTTTTGGTTAAACTTTGGACTCAGCCAGTTACATTAAAAAAATACTTTGTTTTTAGATGGATTAAAATTATTACTAACAATATATGTTAAGATAGACCAATGTCTTTTACATTAGGACAGACCAATGCTTTATAATATTAGAACATATGTATATATATATTCATAACTTATGCAAAACTAATTACCATTTTATATTTGACAATGTTTCTTATATATTTTTAATGAGTCAAATAAATTTAATTTGCTTTCTTATGACTTTCAGTGGTCTTAATATTTCAAGAAGACCAAATTTAGAGTCATGCCTTTTTGGTTTTTTTCTGTTAGCTGGGCCAAGTTCAAAGCTGCCAGCCTCGGTGCATGTGGCTGGCACTGCAACCACTGCACTACGGGTGCCAAACCCCAAATTTAGAGTTTTGATTTTGGAAGGTTTGTCAAATATCAGAGGTCTTAAACATTGAGTCAAATAAGATTATATGCCAAAAGATTTTAAAGGAAATACATAGTCAACTGGATCATATGTAAATTCTTTCACAAATTTCCTTTATGACCTGCACAGACAATTTACAAACATTCTAAACTTTCTATAACTTTTGCCCTGCCTTTCACTTTCTTATACCACCATTCTGTTTCAGGACAAAATTTATTACACAAGATTCTTTCTTTACATAATGCCATTCTCTTATTCTCAAAAATTCACTTCTCACAAAACAGGATCCCAGTTTACCACGAAGTCACCCATTCACTCAGCCAAACTGATAATTAGAAGGTTTAAAAGGCAAGAATCTTATTCTTTGACAATAACTCAGTTTCTTCAATAATTTAAATAACTAAATTATTACATTTTATAAATGAGAGACATTTTATTAACTATAACATTGATACAGGATTTTTTTAGTCAGAGCTGGATAGGGAACCTTCATTTTTCAGGCTCAGGTGAGCTTAGACATCAGACTCCCATCTCTAGCTGCAAACCCTCTGAGCCTTAGCAAGGTCATGAACAAAGCAGTCTTAAACATTTTGGATGGCTCTACCCTGACTAAGGAGCATACACTTTAATCTTTTCTCCAGACAAAAACCACAGCAAAGACCTAATAACCTTGTCCAAGGTAAGGGGCTGCATTCATTTATTTGCTAGAACACTGATTCAGTTTGTAAAAGTATCTTTCTATCTACCAGGTCCTGGCTAAAATATCTCTTAGGGCTAATTATTCATTCTTAGACAAAGGACTTTTGCAGGAAACCTCTGACCTGGGCCTCTTCCCCACTTCCAGAGGCTGTTCATCTTGGAGACCTGTTCCTTATATGGATACAACCTTGTCCAGCATGAGATTCACACTTTCTCCCCCATATTATTAAGGGCCCTCCAGAGTTTACCGGACTGTCCAAACTGCAACATTTTCCAATTATATAAATCACTTGTGGAAAAAGGTCAATGATATAGGGGCTGCTCTCTATCTTCATCAGGGAGTGCTGTGGTCCTGAGAGGCAGAGCAGTGGAATCAGCGCATGGGGGTTGTTGTGATGAGTTCTTTGTCTAGTGTAAGGTGGGCTTCCCGCCAAACTCCTCACTGCTTCTGCTTTTCCTGGGGGAGGTTGTACTGCTACTTGGGGTGGCCTATTAGGGCAATATGGAGGAGGAAAGAGGGTTTCCTGGTCTGTATTATCCTGCAAAACGGGATAAAGCAGCATGGGGAGTTTATGCAATTCTTTGGTAGATGGTTTCTCGCAGACAGCAAGTACTGTGCTTGGCCTTTCGGGGGTAAGGCAAGATCACCTTCAGCCATGCAGGGGGCTCCTCCACCGGTCCTGCCAAGTAGTTATATAGGGAACTTGATCAGGATGGCCAGTACACAATGTCTTTAACCTGAAAAATAATCGGAAGATGTAAAGTTCTTTCTGCAGGCCATCTAACATCCAAGGCAGGCTACTCGTCCCTGCAAAAAGTAATTAGTTTATTTTTCTTAACTAACAGGCCCATATTCTGGGCGTGCTCTCTGAAATCCTAGAAATGATAAAAAAAAAAAAAAAGGATAAAGGAGTTGTTTAAGTCTGTCCCATAGTCACGTGTAGGTTAGAAACCTATAGTCGCCCAGTCACAACCAAATTAGTATACCAATTAAACACAAAAAAACGACACAACATACAAAAGACAACAAAAACCTTTTCTCTGACAAAACTGAAGATAGGACTTCGGCCTCACGCCTTGACGGGGGAGTGACCCTCCACTTCCCGTCAGACTAACCGGGCGGACCGTCTCCGCTCCGGGCGCTGGGGATTCCACATCCCAGCCCTGGGGGGGGGGGGGGTCAAGTCCCTAACAGAGGGGGTTGGAACGTCTTTCAGGTCCTCCTGACCAGTCGGCCTCCAGCGCGTCCGCCTTGACCTGCGTCTGATCCAGATTTTTTTACAGATAAAATAGGCTGGCTACAGGGAGAAAAAAGAAAAAGGAAAAATAAAAAAGGGGTGGGTGAGTGCACTTACCAACTCTCCAGACTGGAGTCCGCAGGGGGTCTTTGGGAATCTCTGTGGGACCTCCAGAATGTTGTGCCAGAGTACTGTGTCCTCACAGACCCCCAGGGAGCCAAATCCAATGCAAGAACAAAAGAGTTTTTATTATACAAACCTGAGTTTGGGCCCTCGGTTGCCTGGCGCAGCAGGTCGCTGAAAGAGCCCCAACAGTCAGGTATTTATGAGGTTAGGGTATGGGGTTAGGGTATGGGAACAATGGGGCTGCCCCTGATTGGTTGGGGTCCTGTTACTATACCTTATTAGGATCAGCTTTGGTCAGGGGAGTTGGCCTCTGATTTTTATAGCTTATCCAGGAACTGAGCTGGGCTATGGTATTCAAAATTGCCACCATTGGTTAAGATGGAGCCTCCTAGGCCCTGTGCCTCATGGTCTTTCAGCAGGTTCAAATCCAGCCTGCGCCCGCTAAACAACAATGACGGCTACAACCAAAAAATAGCCGGGCATTGTGGCGGGCACCTGTAGTCCCAGCTACTTGGGAGGGAGAGGCAGGAGACTCGCTTGAGCCCAGGAATTGGAGGTTGCTGTGAGCTGTGATGCCACGACACTCTATCCAGGGTGACAGCTTGAGGCTCTGTCTCAAAAAAATAAAATAAAATAAATAAAAATAAAAAGAAACCCAGGAGTGCTCATAGAGTGGATGGCAGGAAGCATTCAGAGGTAGAATTTCTGATAATGATAACAGAGTTGGGGTGAGGAACAGGCAGGTAGAAGACAGCCAGGAGGAGTGGGGGGTGGTACCGCAGGGCAGCAGGTGCATCAGGGGAGCAGGCTTTGCTGGGGACTGGGCAGTGGTGTTCTGGATGTCATGATGGGGGTGTGAGGAGGACTCCCATCCCACCTTGGCTCTGAGATACATAGGTGTTGCAAGAAGGAACAACGCCAGTTCACAGGTAACAGGAGAAACAATGTCTTCATGGGACATTCAAGCTTCAGTTCAGGCAAGGAGGCAGACAAAAGAGTCCAAGGAGAGACAGAATATCAGGACACCCCAGGCCCAGTGGGATCATAGGGTGGTGGTGGTTGTGGAGTGCTGGGTTCAACAGTGGTGAATAGTGCATTTTAGTTCAGGAGGGCATGTGACCTTATAGGCTCAATCTGCTGGTGCTGAGGTATTGAGCAAGGGTATTGAGGTTTGATGAGATTCGTCACTGTCTTTGGGAGTAGGAGCAGAGTGTGGTCCTAGTGGTGCTCTTCTGAAGACTGCTTTAAGGGTTGGAAATGGAGGAGATTTTGAAGTTGTGGTGAATTCTGTGGTCCCAGAGGGTTAGAGACTGGCTTCCTGAGAGCCCCTCACTCTCCATCCCATGCCCACATCAGATATCACAACCTGAGTGTGATGCCCTTTCCTGATAAATTTGGACATGAACTTAGACTCCTCCATATTATTCCTCAGAAAGCCAAACTAGAAGTTGATTTACCAACTTTGACTTAGGCCAACATACTCATTTTATGGTCAAAAAAACTGAGGTTAAGAAAGGACAGTGATTGGCCTAGGCCAAGATAGGACCAAAATTCGGATTTCCTGTTTTCCCTATCACTGTGGGATGTCTGCCAACTCAGGAATTCAATGGAGTATTGATGGAGAGCTGAGCATTGCCCATGAGCTACCTTAAACAGTCATCGAGAAGTGATAGGCATGGAAACAGTTCACGAAGGAAGAAAGGGTGGAATGAGATTGTGAGAGACAGAAAGAGAAGTGAGAGGGCAGGACAGGGTCAACACCTTCTGAGTCTTACTTGAGGCTGTAGAAGGGGCCAACCAGGACATTTACCTCTGATCTCACTGGGGATTAGGACTTCAACACATAAATCTGTGGGGGAGACACAATTCAGCCCCTGACATATGGCCAGGAGATGAGACAGGACAGTTCTAGCTCCATAGAAGAAAAGAGCTTTCAGGGCATGACCACTGGATGGGGACGCACAGTGTACTCAATGTTTGCCAGATGGACACAAAAGAATTCAGGATTGTTCCAGTGAGATCAGAGGCTCTGTGGCATGTGGGCATGTGGGTGGACCAATTTAGCTTTTAGTTGTTGGTCATTCTGAAAAAGGAATTAAAAGGAAGGCAAACCTGTCTGTCAGTGTTGGAGAAAGCTTTGAGACCTGCCTGGACTGGTAGAAACTGGCTCTTTTCTCTCCTAGCTAGAGATATAAAAACAGACTCTGTTGGAAGCCTGTGGCTTTGTGTGGTCTGACAAGTTAAATTTTTTGTTTTCATTTTTAAAACAGATCCCAAATATAAGGACTTTGATGCTGTCACTCATTCCTTCTCATCTCACAGAACAGGACATGAGGAAGCTAGGAATAGGGTGTATGTTTCTAATCTTGAGATCCTAACCAGGTGTGGGTAGATCCTCCAAGGCTTCACATGGTCTACCCTCTGACACTCTGTGTCCTTATCTCCTCTCTTAGAAGGACGCCAGCGAGACTTGGTTAGGGCCCACCGTAATTACGACCCCATTTTACCTTACTTAATCTGTTTAAAGACCCTAACCAGAGTCAGAAATCAGAAAGAAGAAAGCTTCTTTTGGAGGGTCTTTGGTAGTAGAACAGGATAGTCAGAACATGAACATTTAGGAAACTTTTTGTTGCTCAAAAGGGCTGCTGTATTATATGGATAGTTGACAAAAAACAGGACTGCATCTGGGATGAATGTTAAAGTCTTCCGTGCCCTCCAACTCTGAATAGGCCTGGATTTCTTTGATTTCTGAAATTTCCTGTCAATGATAAGAAATGCCTCTGGGTTTATCGAGTTTTAATCTAAATCCTGAAGAACTCACTCCAGGAGTGCAGACCCATAAGGGAACAATGTCTTGGGAACCATCCTAACCCCTGGTGTCTGGGGCTAACTAGACCTCCCACCCCGCCTCTCATTTCATTTGTTTTTCAAATCCACCTGAATCTAAATGCATATCTGAACTAACCTGGGGGAAAGCCACAGAGCCTCTCTACACTACATACACTACAGAATTTGGAGTCTAGGTACCCCAGCACAATCCTGAATTCCTTTGTGTCCATCTGGCAAATACTGAGTACACTGTGTATCCCCATCCAGTGGTCATGCCCTGAGAGCTCCTTTTTTCTAAGGAGCTAGAAAAGTCCTGTCTCATCCCCTCAGCCATATTTTATAGGCTGAATTGTGGCTCCTCCACAAATTTGTATGTTGAAGTCCTAACCCTCAGTACATCAGAATGGGACTGTATTTGGAGGTAAAGCCTTTAAACAGATAATTAAGGTAAAATGGGGTTATTAGGGTAGGCCCTAGTTCAATACGAGCACAGAGGATTTTAGGATGCAGACATGTACAGAGGGAAGACCAAATGAAAATGGAAGTCACTTGAAGACCAAGGAAAGAGACCTCAGATGAAACCAACCCTGTGGACGCCTTGACCTCAGACTTCCAGCCACCAGATCAGCGAGGAAATAGATATTTGATGTTGAAACTAATCAGTCTGTGGCACTTGGTTATGGCAACCTAGAAAACTAATACTCCATGTCTGAGAACATTCTACAAAGTGGGCAGAAGGGTTATTTCTTGGCACACATCCCTCTTAGGGAAATGCAGGGCAGGATGTGTGGTCTGGAGGGACCGTCTGAATGGAGCTTTCTGTGGAAATGGACATGGTCTCCCTCACCTTTCTGACCCCTGCTGAATGCCCATGTGACCTTGCAAGACGGTGACGTGGAAAGGTCAGGGTCAGCTCGTGCATCCTATTCCTAGATGTCTTGAGTCCAGTTCTACGGGATGGGAAGGGATGAATGGCTGCCCTGTCACTGAATTTCTGACTGTATAGGTCCTTTCTAAAAAAGAAAACAAAAATACTAGCTTGTTAGACCACACAAAGCCACACAGGCTTCCAACATAGCCCACAAATCTTTCCGGAGCAGCCACAGTCCCACGTTGCCTTCCGCAGAGACGTTGGGGCACAGCTGATTCACGAAAGAATAAAGTTCCAGGGGTGGACCCCAGGAAAGTCCCAAGCCAGTGAGGAGACACCCTGAGCTGTCCTGTGCTTGTGTAATCTGCCGCCTAGTCACCGCAGCTGGCTGCCATCCAAGCTTGGGATGCAATGAGGAGTAACTGATCTTCCTCTGGGAGAGAGGAAACAGTTAAGATCTTGGAGCAGCTGTAATCATGTGGGCGTGGTTCTCTTGTCTGACTCAGGCTGCACAGATCCTGGGCCAAAAGGCAGAGGAAGGACAGCTTAGGTGGCAGAGCCTCCCAGATGGCTGAGCTGGATCTGATGGCTCCAGGGCCACTACTCGGGGACACTGCTTACCTGCTGGCCCCTCTCAGCCCAGACTCTGGGCCAGTCAGCCCAGCAGAAGAAGAGGACGTGGGCTCCCCGCAGAGGCCTGGCAGGGGGGCTGAGGGACAGGACAGTGGCTCTTTGGAGCAGGGGACTCCTGGAGGCCAGGATGAGGAGGACATCCTGTGTGATTTCTGCCTTGGAACCAGCAGGGTGAGGGCAGTGAAGTCCTGTCTGACCTGTCTGGTGAATTACTGTGAGGAGCACTTGCGGCCACACCAGGAAAACAGCAAACTGCACAGCCACCAACTGACCGAGCCAGTGCAGGACCGCGACCTGCGCGCCTGCCCCACCCACCGCAGACCGCTAGTCACCTTCTGCTGCTGGGATCAGCAGGTCATCTGCCAGGAGTGTGGCCAGGAGGAGCACAAGGACCACGCCATGGTCTCCCTAGAGGCGGCCCGCAGGGACAAAGAGGTGAGTGCTTGGGGCCATCCATCTGGGCGAGGGCGATGGCGATGGGGGATGTGCTCAGGGAAAGGCCAGACACATTGCCCATTTCACTCTGCTCCAAGTGCGCCTCTCCAGCCTCGGTACCTGGCTGTGCTGGTAGCGAACTGCACTTGGCTCTGGAAACTGTTTGAATAGGTCGTTCTGCCCCTGTCTCTGTGCTATCTCTGTCTGGGTTTTTCTCTTGGGATTGCTTGTTTCCTGCTATTTCTCAGGCAGTGTTTAGTGGTGAGTGTGGTTGGGTGTGGTCTGCAGAAGTTGTGGGGCTTAGGACAGCGATGATTCCTGGTGGCTGATCTGCCACAACATGTCCACTGTCAGTTAATGAAATGGAAACTTTGGCAGGAATTCAAGAGAAAAAGAATAAATCTTTCCTCTAATTTCTCTTTTTATTTTTACCTCAAACAAGAGGCCAGTAGAACAAAGGAGCCCCTTTGGAGAACCTCAAACAAGAGGCCAGTAGAACAAAGGAGCCCCTTTGGAGATAACTGGTGTGAAATTCAGGAGCTTGAAAAGCACTAAGATGACATGAAATTTGAAATTTATTTCCAGGTCTAATGTCAAGGAATGCTTAATTTAGGGCAAATAAAAGTTCTCACCAGACAGAGGTATCAGGAGAGACCAAGAAACACTAGGCTCATAGCCTGGAATTTTATTTCCATCAGATAAGGAAGCTGTTTCTGGAACAACTAGCTTTTCTTTGCCCTAAAGCTGAGAGCCTAAAGAATCTTCTTGGTAATTGATTTAGCAATTTTGTATGCTTTGTTCTCTCATTTCAACTTTCCAGGAGAACTTTTTTTCAGTAGGGAAGTGAAGTTGATTTTGTCCCACTTTCCTCGTATTTGCATGCATGGCTGCACCCCATCTGCGCTGCCCAAGAAGGCAGGCACACAGCAGTTTCTTTGCAAATGTTCCCAGGCATCCAGGGAAAGAGGCTTCTGGGAAAGGGGGCTTCCTAGCCAGGACCCCTCCTCTGTATTCATCCTAGACTTAGATTGATCCAGTGCTAGTAGGAATTGTTCTGAAAAGATCTGTATTTCAGATGCTAATGAGTCACCATTTCCGACTGGAAGCCAGTTGCCTGGAGTTCTGGTGTCTGGGAATGTGCCTTCAGGAGACCAAGCAGCTCAACAAATAGTTTATCAAAGGAGAATGCTCCACATAATTGAGGAAAGCAGCCTTCACTGAATATCACCACCACTAAATGTTTTTTGTGGATTTTTTCCACCCAACCCTCAAATAACTGGGTGAGCCAGGGACTTATTATATGAATCACACTTTTTTTTTTTTTTGAGACAGAGTCTTACTCCGTCACCCTGAGCAGAGTGCTGTGGTGTCATAGCTGACTGCAACCTTTGTCTCTTTGGCTCAAATGATTCTCTTGCCTCAGCCTCCCAAGTAGCTGGGACTAAGGCACCCACCATGACACCCAACTAGTTTTTCTATTTTTTGTAGAGACAGGGTTTTGCTCTTGCTCAGGCTGGTCTCAAACTCATGAGCTCAAGCAATCCACCTGCCTCAGCCTCCCAGAGTGCTGGGATTACAGGTGTGAACCATCATGCCCGGCTGTGTCCACACTGATTTGTGACAGCTAAGTCCAGAGTGGGGAATGGAAGCTTCTGGAAAGCCATCCTACTGGAGGGATATGCAAGAAGGACTCTAAAATCACAGTATTATAGCTTTACTTTTTTTTTAATTGTACCAAAACCCTTGCTACACATACACTAGAGATATTAACACAAAAATGTGCTGCTTGTCCCTTTGGGGGTGATAATCTGAATTTTATTATTATTATCTTTATTTTTATTTTTTTTGCGGTTTTTGACTGGGGCTGGGTTTGAACCCGCATATGGAGCCGGCACCCTACTCCTTTGAGCCACAGGTGCCTCCCTGTATTTTATTATTTTAACCAGAAAAATGATGCATGGAGATGTTAAAAAACAATCTCCACTAAACAATGCAATAGATTTAGGAGGGTCAGGAGCCCTTCCTGGATCCTGACACCTTTCTTCTGCCCTCTGAGGCTAATAATATCTACAGTTTACAATCTGTATCTTTTTGAAATAATACAATATAAACTTTAAGTAGGGTGCCTAGTGTATTACAGAGACTCTGGGTAATTGTAATTCCCAGCAGGAGGAGTTGTGTACAGCGTGTGAAGAACTCTAAATTCAGATGTCCTAGGAGTGAACTGTATACGGTAAAATGGGTAAAGGGATTGAGGGCAGTTTGGGGCTGAAAAGCAACATGAAAGTAGGCACAGTCCCATAGCCTAAACAACTCTGCTGGAAAGAGCCTTTCTATCCTGCACCCATGTTTTCAGCTTGGATAACAAGGTCACTGTCAGTGAAATCACACGTTAGGTGGCTCCCCTAAATATTAGGAGCTGGAAGATTTCTTGCAAGGAGCCCAAGACAACACACTAGAAGACACAGTACCTTGATGAGGCTGTAGCCTCCACCAGGATAATTTTTTTTTTTTTTTGCAGTTTTTGGCCAGGGCTGGGTTTGAACCCACCACTTCTGGCATATGGGGCTGGTGCCCTACTCACTGAGCCACAGGCACCACCCACCAGGATAATTTTAAAAGTGTTAACAGACATAACTAAGATTCCAGAAGCTTAAGAGTCCCTTCAGCTATCCCAAGCCCAGTGGAGTTACTCGCTGAAGGTCACTTTGGAGCATGTTTAGGATTGATTACTCAGGCAGCCGTGCTGCGTGTAGGAAACAAGAAATGGCTGGGTTGGCCATGAAGCCAAGCTGTAAAACGCAGCTCAGGATCCACAGAGTGACTCATTTCTCAGATAACCAAGTGAGCCCTTTCTTAAGCTCCCATAGATTTACCTGTGCCATGGGCAGAAGCAATGGGCTTTGAGATGAAGGTGTTCTTTGATTATTTGTTCTATCCTGCTGAGCTCCTACAGCCCCTCTATTCCTGACAGGCACTTCTCTTTGACCTAGCCCAGCATCTCCAGGACCCTCTGGTCTTAAGGGAAACTGGGCTTGTCTGCTGGCTGCTAATTACTCTCACAGTCTCTGAATCTCAGGCTTACTGCCATGGAAGGGAGACCTTGTGTGTGTGTGTGTGTGTGTGTTGCAAAATCTGGACTCCTTCTATGACCACCTTTCCTATTTATTTTAACTCATGATGTGCGTGTGGGTCTCTTCAAGGTCATCAGACATCACCGAAAGCTTTGTCTGCAGGCTACTCACTGGGCTACACTGATCAGGAAGCCAAGCTCTATGGAGCGCCCGAGGGCTAGTACAACACAACTGCCACATGTTCAAAGGGGGGAACCACCTATCGCAGGCTGCCTAGAGGAGGGACGACCTGAGCTGAGCCTTGTCTTAGATCAGCAGTTCCCAACCTGTGGGTCACGACCCACAGGAACTGTATTAAAGGGTCACAGCATTAAGAAGGTTGAGAACCGCTGCCTTAGATCTTTGAAGACCACTAGTGCAAGGCTGTGACATGCAACCTCAGCATTGGTCCTGGAATGTTCAGCACTGGATGCTGGCTGCACAAGCTGTCGACCTTCCACGTCAAGTATCTGAGAGCCAGAAGTATTCCTGCTTGTCTGGGGAGCAGTTAGCTACCATCACTCATGGTCTGTTGGCTGCAGCCAAGAGGTAGAGGACATGTGGCCATTCAGGAAAATAATTTCTTCCAGAAATTTTGAGGAATGCCTTGGACTCAGTAATGTGCAACTTGTTTTTTCTGAGATAATTTTCATCCAGGTTATAAATATTTCAAGAGCAGGAGGGGGGTGTACTGGACTGGCATGGACCGTAGGTTTGGATCAATCCACTGAAAAGGTTACACAGTAACACCTTTGGGGGCAGGAGGGAAGGGGCATGAACTACTCCCTTGAAAATGGTGAAGACACAACAGAATACACCCTAGCAATAGGCTGAGGCAATGTGGCACTCAAACAGCATGGACTTAAGAACATGGGAAAGTAGTCGGCAACAGCAAAGCCAGAGAGAGACATCCAGGAAGCATCCATGGTGCGAGTGGGCTTCTCTTCGCTCCCTGCATACTGCCCTAAAAGGACTCCCATATACCCAGTGGGGGCCTCTCTGGCTGAGGATGTCAGTGTCCAGGTGGACTCCAGTGCAGACTCTACAGAAGGGCTGAGCTCACATGGAACTGATGCCATCTGGAATTTTCTTCTCTCTTCTCACTGTTTCTGCTGTTCCTGTTTGAACCTCTAATCCAACTCCAGGCCTCCAAGCTATGGGTGCCACCTTTGCTCTGTAGACAGAAGGGACAATTCTATTAACATATTTATTTGATTTTGCAGTGGAGAAGGAGCTAACTGATTTGACAAAGATCAGATAGCCTGCAGATGGCAGGTCTTTGGACCCCAAGTATTGTGCCCTTGGCACATTTGAGATGTTCTCCAAAGGACCATCAGGATAGCTAAATAGAAAGGAGAGCTTTATTCATGATATCCGTAAGAAGAGATAGTCTCCAGTATGGACTGAAGGTATCTGTTCTAAAAGAGGGAAGGGGCAGTTAGGATTTTATTCCTCACAGCATCCATATTATACAATATAGCCATGCATATTCAGCAGGTTTTTGGGAAAAGCTATACATATTTATGTAGTGAGCTGAGCCCAGGCATAATGAGTAAATCTATATGTAATACGCATGCCATGTTCATTTTGAAGCAGGGTTTTAGCATTAAAATGAGGTGGAATTTGGCTTTTTATGTCAAAAGGACACAAAGACAGTTTGTACACAGACTCTATAAGCTGGCTAAAGCTGGCTTAAAGTCCTCAGTTGTTTATCAGAAACAAATGTTCAGAAGCCCCGTCCTCCATCTAATCAGAGTTTTAGTGCGTTGGGTTATAAATTGGAGTTAGACAGGGTCTGATAATTGGCTTGATAGCTCCTAGTAGGCTGGGAAATTCACCAAGAGTGCAGGAATCTAAACACTTGCCCTGCCAGCTGGGCCCTGAATACTTGACCAAGAGTTACTATAACTTGTGTTTCCTTACCCTTAGAGTCCATCTTAGTTGATAATGGGGCATCTATTTTGGTTTCTCAGATCACAGTGATGGCCCTGCTGAAGGAGGCAGGCTTCTCTGTGCCTCTCAGTGTGGGGCCATCCTGCTCACAGGTGCCTCTGGCCTTCTTTTGTATAGGGCCCACACTGACCTGTGCATGGCTGACCACTTGGGAAAGCCGGAAGCCAGAGTTTGAGGCACCCTCAACATTTTCTAGAACAGGAGTAACTGGAGATACCAGTCTATCAAAGCGGCTCCACCTTTTCTGGTAATTGGGAGTGCCTTCCCTTGGGGTGACTCAAAGGGTCCCCCTTAGGTACATGGGGAGTCCTTTTCTCCTTCTGTGGCAGTCTGCAGGCAGTGGAGGGAAGCCCACTCACTCCCTGGATACTCTCTGGGTGTCGCTCTATGGCAATGTTTTTCAACCTTTTTTATCTCATTGCACACGTGAACCTATAGTTAAACTACCATGGCACACTTAAATTATGTTGATAAAGAAAAGATTAAAAAAAATGCTTACTGTGCTTTGAACTTCTTTTGAAAATAATTAATGATCTTTAAAATTTTTCATGGCTCTAATGGCACACCAGGGTGCCATGACATACCGGTTGACAATCCCTTCTTTCTGGCTTTGCTGGTGCCGACAACTTTACCATTATTTTTAAGCCCATGCTGTTAAGGTGCCACATCGCATTAGCTTGTTGCTAGGGTGTGTTCTCTTGTGTCTTCACAAGAGTGTGCTCCCTCCCCCAGAATGGGTAACTGGGCAACCTTTTCAATAGATCAAGATTTCAGAATTGCCTCCAAATTGGCCAGAACCATCTCCTGCCCCATTCTCAGGTCTGAGGCATCAGGTGTGAGAGGTTACTGGGCCCCCACCGTGGAGCATCCTTGACAGGCAGCCCCTGCCTGCACTGCTCCCTCCCTGCGGCTGGCATTCCCCTGGCTTCTGTGAGAGAATGAAGAGATACTTCACTTATGCTCTCTGAGTTTCATTAGGGCATAATGACTCACAGCTTTAAATGCAGACAGAGGCTATTAAAAGCAGTGAAAAATTTACTTTTTTTTTTTCCTTCTATCTTGCCTTTATGGAAGTAGGAAGGTGACAGGGACTTTGAAGTCTGCAAAGGCTTAAGTTTTGTGCCCTGGCATACTCCTCACTCCTTGGTAGAAGGTGCTTACTGAGTCCCAGGAGGCGAGAGTGAAGCTGGGGTCCAAGTGCGCAAACCCGAGGTTTTTGGGCAAGCACTTGCCTTGGCTGGGAGCGCTTATGATGGTCCTGGTACTATACAAAAAATCTCATTAATGTACATTATCTCTGTCAGTACATTCTCTCATAATCCTTTAAAATGGACCTTTATGTATTCCTATCTCACAGGTGAGGAAATGAGCTTGGAGACATTAAGTTGTGAAATAAGAAATATATTTGGTCTTTGCCCATTTCCAGCTCCCAGCTCATAAAACCCTTCAAATATCTGATGTAATAAGTGGGTCTTTTTTTTTTTTTGGTCTGTGAATGAGATAGCTGGTAGCCTGGGGCTCCTGGATCCCCTCAGGACAGTGACTCATTGTTAGAGGGTTGGAACTTTTAGCCCCATCCTCTGATCCATGGCAGAGAAGTGGGGCTGAGGGTTGAGTTGATCAGCAATGACTTAATCAGTCCTGTCTGTGGGTGAAGCCTCCATAAAAATCTCAAAAGGCTGGGTTTCCAGGAGCTCCTGGATTGCTGAACTCATAGAGATACCTGGAGTGGGGGGGGGCTCCCGGAGAGGGCTCTCAACACCCCTTCCTTGCACCTGCCCTGGCCATCTCTCTCATCTGGCTCTTCCTGAGTTGTATCCTTGTTTAATCAACAGGTAAATGTGAGTAAAGTATTTCTACTGAATTCAGTGAGCTGTTCTAGGAAATAAATGTGAGGAAGGGATTGCGGGAACCTCTGATTATAGCTTCTTGGTCAGAAGCACAGAAGCAGCTGGACTTTCAATTGGCATTTGAAAGGCAGACAGTCTTAATGGGACTGATTCTCTAACCCAAGGTCCTCAAACTATGGCCCGCAGGCCACATGCGTTGGTGTGAATTGTATTTGTTCCTGTTTTGTTTTTTACTTCCAAATAAGATATGTGCAGTGTGCATAGGAATTTGTTCATAGTTTTTTTTTTTTTTAAAACTATAGTCTGGCCCTCCAACGGTCTGAGGGACAGTGAATTGGCCCCCTGTTTAAAAAGTTTGAGGATGCCTGCTCTAACCTGTGCATCTGGCACTGTCTCTAGGTAGAGTGTCAGATGGAGTTGAATTTTAGGACACCCAGCTGATGTCAGTGAATTGCTTGGTGTGAAAAACAAAACCCACTTTTTTTTTGGCTGGGGCTGGGTTTGAACCCATCACCTCCAGGATATAGGGCCGGTGCCCCACTCCTTTGAGCCACAGGCGCAACCACCCAAAACCCATTTTTTTTTTTTTTCCTGAGACAGAGTCTTACTTTCTTGCCCTGGGTAGAGTGCCATGGCATCATAGCACTCTATCCATCAGCAACCTCAAACTCCTGGGTCTGAGCGATCTTCCTGCCTTGACCTCCTGTATAACTGGGACTACAGGTGTTCACCACAATGCCTGGCTAGTTTTTCTATTTTTAGTAGAGATGGAGTCTCACTCTTGCTCAGATTGGTCTCAAACTCCTGAGCTCAAGCAATTCACCTCTGTCTCCTAGAGTGCTAGGATTACAGGCATGAGGCATAGCACCTATCCCCAAACCCACATGTTTTGATCTTGAAAGTGTTGAATGTTGAGTATAAGAGAGAAAAAGTTTGTTTTTCCCATACATAAGTAAATTTGTCTGAAGTCTCAGCTGGTAGGCAAAAAACTGCGTTCCCCACTTGGCCATCTGGCTCCAAGCCTGTACTCACAGTGAGGCTATTCTGAGGCCTGGGCTCAACCCCACTGAGGAACTTGGGTAAGTGGCTTAATTTTATCATCTATAAAATGGAAATAATAATAATTTGTACTTAATATGGGTGTGGTAAGAATAATATGAAATAATCCAGGTAAAGGCTTAACAACAATGGCCAGAACAATCGTTGTGTGCTCAGTATGGTTTAGCTGAGTCATGCTGAGTTTAGCCCGAGGGCACTGGCATTTTGTGCCTCCAGGCTGGCTTCTAAGATCAGCTTCAGAGGTCAAAGTCCTACTCAGAGAAGGGCAGAGACCTCAGTGTGGAAAGTGTCCTTTTCTTAGGACCTTGTGTGTACACCAGGCTCCTTCCTCCTTAACTCTCTCCTTTCTTCTTCTTAGGCTGAACTTCGGTGCACCCATTTAGACCTAGAGCGGAAACTGAAGTTGAATGAAAATGCCATCGCCAGGCTCCAAGCTAACCATAAATCTGTCCTGGTAAGGCTGGTCTGGGTCACCTGTTGGGCCTTAGCACACGTGGCTGCCATCTGGGGTTGTGGGATCTGGGGCTGCTGGCTCAGCCTGCACATCTACAGCTTCCTTGGGGTTCTCAGCAAGTGAGAATGGTAGGACAGTTCCTTGACAACAGGATTTGTTAAGAAATTAGCTTAAATTTCAAAACAGTCAAGTGATTTTCTTTTTAATAATATGCAGCAGATGGGCGGCGCCTGTGCCTCAGTGAGTAGGCCACTGGCCCCATATACCAAGGGTGGTGGGTTCAAACCCGGCCCCGCCGAACTGCAACAAAGTAGCTGGGCGTTGTGGTGGATGTCTGTGGTCCCAGCTACTCTGGAGGTTGAGACAAGAGAATCACCTAAGCCCAGGAACTGGAGGTTGCTGTGAGCTGTGTGATGCCACGGCACTCTACCGAGGGCAATAAAGTAAAACTCTATCTCTACAAAAAAAAAAAAAAAAAAATGCAGCAGAACCTAGACTAGTCCTCTAATAACAGCATTCTTATTTTTACCTTTGGCCACAGTTTTCTTGACCTGGAGAAAAAGTTGTGTGCATGTGTGTGCTCGCGTGCATGTAGGGGTGGGTGTTTAGTCAGAGCTCGGGGAATTATATATAATCTTGGTTTTTTCCATCATGAGGGTGTGCCATGTATATAAGTCTTACATCCTGGCAGTAACCTGGATAGAGTTGAAACATATTCTTTTCAGTAGAGTATCACTAGAATGGAAAAGCAAATATTCAATGTAGTCTATACTAATATGAAGCTAGTAGATTATCTAATTCACACCTACATAAAAGGAAAATGCATTTCAATTCAAGTTGGGGGAGGGGAGGTAGAAGAGGGAAGATTCTCCCACTTAATGGGCACAATGTAGGGGTGTATGGCACACCTTTGGGGTGCAGGACACAACTAAAAGAGGGATTCTACATAACAAACTCAAATATTGTGACCTGGTTGTTTGTACCTTCATATTAACCTGAAATTAAAAAAAAGAGAGAACAGCTGGATTAATGGATGGTACTTGAGAAGGCCAATGGGGAGCCATGCTGCCTACCACTAGCCTCTCTGATTTACAGCCATTTTCCAAATAGACTCCAACTAGACAGCCATCTCCAAGTAGACTCTAAACCAGGGGTCCTTAAACATGTGGCCCGCGGGTTTTTTTGCCTCCGCTGCCTGTCCTGTTTAGCAACGGACTCATCCCGGGCCACAAAATCTGTTAGCGGAAAAACCATTGGTTGCATTCCCAAACAAAACATGTATGGATTCACTGGAAAAGTTGCAAAAGGAGTTCCAATTTAGATTTAAAGAGCTTCATCTCCATGAACAGGACATACAGCTTTTCCATAACCATTTTTCTATTGACATTGAAAATGTGGAGGTCAGTCCCTGAAGCCGCCACCCTGGCCTCCAGCACCGCCTCCAGCCAGTGTCTCCTGCAGGCAGGAGCCAGGCGCTGCAGGGTGCGGCAGGGGCAGCTGAGTGCTTCTGCGGCTCCGGCTTCTCCATGGGGCTGGCCTGCGGCACCCGGATGCTCTAATAACGTTTCCACTGTTGTTTGGAGGACACACGGAGTGGGATTCAGAATTCCTGGAGAATTGCCTTTGTGAGAAGCTGGAAGTATTCTTTAAATTCTGTCTCTTAGTTTTTCAAAGAAACATCAAGAAACCATGAACAACATTAGTAATGAAGAGTTTGACTGACACTTGCTTGATGAAGGTTTTACTGCCAAGGACATTCTGGACCAAAAATTAATGAAGTTTCCTCTTCTGAT
>CAUYRH010002939.1:0-17782 GCA_963574655.1 Perodicticus potto
ATGAACTAGTAGACAATTCCATTTCTTTTACTAATAATAGCTGTACCTATCTATACACATCCTATGAGTCTCTCTGGATTTTTAGCATGAAGATGAACAAAATGTAGCTTTTTTTCAAAGCCTTCCAGAGAAGGTAAAAGAGCTCTTTTGGAAAATATTAGGAATAATCTATACCATGTAGGATATATCATGGCCAGACAACCAAAGCTCTTCACTATTTGATGCCATCCCATCTAACATTAATTTCCTCTAAAGCCCAATATAAATATTCCACTTCTACTAAGTCAGTCTCTTTATTATTCAATTTCCATCTCCCCAAATGTGTAGTTTCACCTGCTTCAACTAAGCTTTTTTCTTCTTCTCCTCAATTTCTGTACAATCTTCAAGACTTAGTTCATTCTGCATCTATTCACAAGAATATTAACTTACTCTCGTCTACATTTCTTTCACACTCCTCTGAACTTTTATAGTATTGTTCATATTGTAGTTTTGGTAAATAAATACAATTTTATCTTTTTATCAGTCATTTTAAGCATCTATCTCACAAACTAGTCTTCCAGGGCAATGGTTTATTTTATATTTTGCAATTCAATGAGAAGATGTTTAATAATTTCATGATTGAAAGAATGACTAATGAATAAATAAGCAAGTTCCATCTTTGCCAATTAAAATTCTTTGGGCTAAATGAGATTTTTTCAATACCTTGATTTTTTTTTTTTAATATGAGAATTCTTTAAATGCCCACAGCCACCTCTTTCCTACTACAGCTTTTCTTAAAAATACATTTGTGAATTGAGAATGAGTATTTCATAAGATCTAATATACGAAGTTAGATATAAAGCTGACATGCTAGATTTCATCACTCTACATTATCAAAGAATTGTGAGACCAGTATGCACTTGCTTTCCTTAAACACTATACTTGTTTGAGGACCCATTCAGTCAATAATGGTAGGTTTCACTTGGGTAGAATATTCTCGTTCATGCAATTTTCTCAGTTACCAACTGTACTTAGAACACAATTCAGAATATAATACTTTATTAGGTCCACAATAGATGGTGTGAAATGATAACTTTTAGAGTAAGTCTTGTTTGGAATTCAATTTGACTTCCTATTTTAAGTTTAAATTACACATGAATTGTACTTTCAAATAAGCATAACCTTAAATTATCAATCAAAAAACAATGAACAAATTTGATAACTAAAACATTAATAAAATCCATAATTTCATATAAACATGATTCCATTTCTATGCAGAAGTTATATATTCTGATTCCAGTATTTTTAAAAATCAATTTTATTCTTTAAATAATCTTACCTAGAAGAAAATTGTAAATAAAAAGTTTTTAAAAATTATTTTTAAAAATTAGTACTGAAGCTCAACGGAAATATGTCCCTAGTGGAAGGAAAGACTGCCACAACAAGACATTTTATAATGATTCTATGTATTAAAATCTAAAACACATATAAAGATCATACAAAATATGCTATCTATTCTATTGCAAAATGATTTATTTTAAATCTAATTGTTGTACACTAAGTAAGCATCATTTCTTCAGAAATAAAATCTTTGTCATTAAAGCTGGCTTATTATTTAGAGAATAATCCAGTTAAAATTACTACATTAAAAACCTAGAAAATCTCAAATTTAGGGCATAAAAAGTTCATTTGATCTACAATATCTTAGAAATATGTTCCACCACTTCTCCTCATTTTTCAAATAAATTTTTCAGTTTATATATTACAAAGTTGAATTGTTAAATATATTGTCCTACTAGAATTAGTGTTCTCTTTTGATAAATTCTTTTAAGTAATACTCTATTTCACATACATTACAGATTACATAAAATTACAGTATTAAATAATGTGCAATAATTTTAATTCCATGAGTATCTACAAGGCTTACAAATGAATACAAATACACAAAAGCAAATCACTATTATTTTTAACATTTATCTTGAATTTAAATAACATCATCCAAAAAGGCAAATAAAAATAAACCAAATTATTTTAAAATTCTAGTCTTCATAAATCTATACTGCCACTGGATATATGGCAGTCTGTAAGTCTCATATTGCCACAAAGAAAGTCGGAATTTTAACAATGATTCGGAGACCATTATTTGGTGGTACTATTTGTTCTTATAAAAATAATATAAATTAATTCAAATCATTGTCTTGAACATATTGTCAGTGACATCATACTCCTTAAACCACATTTTATGTTTTACTTTTAAAAAGTCAAAATGTTCATCCAATCCCTAAATACTTGGACTTTCTCACAGAAGTTACAAAAGAAATGGAAGAACAGGCTGATATAAGGCAGAAAATTAATAGACCTTATACTTCAGTGCTTATTCTGAAATTCTTAACCCCTATAATTTTAACCCAGAGGTCTTTAACTAAACTCTTACTTTTAAAATCCAGATACATTCATGGTATAATTTTCAAAAAGTATTTAAACTATTCTATGTAATCATCTAGTGTAGATAAAGTCATTACTTCAAAAGCTATAAATGGCTGTGAAGGATAAAAAAATCCACTGAGGTTTACAACTTTAAACTATTTATATTCTTCCATGTATACATTTAAGGATCCTGCCTTTAAATGTTATGACGGGTATACAAATTGAACAATGTGAGACTGACGAAGAATATAATATGACCGATTTTATGTGGAATAACAGCTACCTAATTATGAATTAAACATAAAGGGATTTTTTAAAAAGGTAATCAATAGAAAATTGACTATCAGCCTATAATTTGAAAATATATAGCCTAATTATTGACTGTTTACATTTATATTTGATTAGCCAGCATTATATTTATCTACATACTGATAAAATTATAATAGATTCATAACACTATTTGGTATAAAAATGTTTTTTTCAATTCAGAAACATGAAATTAATAAAACTTTGAGCTACATTTCAGATTTATTACAATGAGCACAAATATTGTGTAAATGAAATATTCTGTGAATTAATGAAGAGCAGTACATTTCTTTTGGAGGCATAATCTATTTGTAATAAAATTAAGTCACAAATTAAGAGGGCAAAGGTAGAAACAATAATTATGAACATAAAGATTCAAATAAATTTATAGATATAAAAGAGTTTGTGGTGGAAGAAACCACCATATTTAACATTAAATAATCTCATTTTTCTCCTGCATCATGTCAGCCATTACTCAATCTTAAAAACTCACATTGATTTTTATCAAATAAAAATTTTTTACAGAAAATCCCATACATTAAAAATGAACATTAGTCCTATGACATACTTAAACACTACACAAGATACAGAAAACATAATAGCTGTTTTGTAACAAAGGACTGTAGGCTAGGTACACAAATTTACTTATACATATTCTTTGATAAAAAAGGTTGAACATGACAATTAGATCAACAAAACAGGAGTCTATATGCATAATTACTACACTAAAGGCTACAAATATAACTAAAAATAGTGTATTCGAAATTTTGAAGATATCATTTCAATTTTATTTGAAAGTGATATAATTTTAAATAGATTAAATGTCTATATGTTAATAAAATTTGTATCTAATAAAAGGCCATCAGAAAAAAAGAGTCACATAAGTGCTCTTCAGCGTAATGCTAATAAATGAATAGTTTATTATTAAATAAATGGATACATGTAAGAAAAAGAACTTGATACTTTTCTTCAAATAACTAAATGACGTCTCTGATAGGTTTAGGTATGCTTACGAAAAGAAAACTTTTCAAGCTAAGACTTTAAGGCTTCTTTTGTAAGAAACTGCCACTATACTGTGGATATTTCTCTTTGATTTCCCCACTAAACACTCACTTGTTTGATGCGATCTGGATTAACGGTGGTCTGGGGTTGTAGTATGCTGACAGGTTCTGTCTTGGCCACATTTTGGGGCATTTCTCGAATTTTTTCTGCAATGAATCCATGAACTGCATTCAGTGCTTCAACTGTTCCCTGGATCAAGCACACTCGCTCAGTAGTACCTGTGAATGAATAAAAGATTAATTTTCAGAAAACATTCCTTGTTTCCATTTTTGAGAAAAGCTACGAAAAAGGATGATAGAAATGTCAATAGAATAATATAAAATATAGAACTCTCACAACGTTCAATAGAACCAAATATAATAAACACATGTCCCTTTTCATCATTCTTTTTTAATTGTTTCAGTCTTTAAAAAAGGCCTTTGAAGTTTAGCAGAACCAGAGATCCAGAGAACAGAGAAGAGTTCAAGCATATTACTCATTCATTAGTGTAACAAATACTTACTGAGTGTTTATGAAAGAACTTAGGGTTAGAAAACAGTAACACACAGATGATGATCTATGGACTAAACTTCAAAAAGGACTAAACCCTAAAAAGTTTACCTCTTTAGGGATAAAAAGAACTATCAAGTCAGATAATTGTAAGACAGTATAATGTGAAAAATAATGGAGGTAATGTGGATGGCAATCACTTATCCTCTTCCTTTAAACTATCCTTTAATCATAGCAACAATCACTACCTGATGTTTTATATTAATTTATTTTTCCACTTGTCCACTAGAACGTAAGCCTCTACATGCACAGTAAATTAATGTGTTTTGTTTTGCACTGAAATATCCTCAAAACCAATGACAGGCTGGGCACATAGGAGATACACAAGAAATATCTGTTAGATAAATGAAACAATACTGCCTGTATTGAAGATATAATTTTAATAAAAAGATAATATGAGGTTAAAAATAAAATTTAAAAGTAGTTTATGAAACTTGAAATTTGTGAACAATTGATAAAAAATATTAGCAACAGTATTTGTTTCATATTCAGTGAATAAGATATACATATATGCTGCTATACAGAATAAATGATCTTGAGTGAAAGCAATAAAAATAAAAAACTAGTTTTTCAGACTATTCTGAGGCCTACTGCAGCAACTTGGTATTCAACAATAATCTCAGTATCTCAATAGAATACACAGACTCGCTTTGCAGAAATAAGTATTTGTTTTCTAAACAATTGTGAAAATAATCAAAAGAATTGTTATTTTAAAATTTGTAAAAGTTTTTTGAATTAGTGCGAATGGCTTCAAGTTGATGTTTGAAACAATAAAAAATCATGTCTATGAAAAACTAAGTTTTCTAGGTTGTATGAAATATTTCAATAGAAAGCAAAAGTATAGTGTTTATTTATAAGGATGGACAAAATTTGTGGACTTAGTTTTTCCTATTTCTCTTAATCAGGTCTTCTCATTCTTGTCTATCTTAATGTATCTTTGTGGTTCTTGAGTCACACGACCTCGTTTATAAGGATACTCAGGGATTCTTTATGAGATTGTATTAGGTGTCCAATAAATGACTAGAAAGGATGGGAACTGATGAATGTAGCTAATGCAAAGTGTTCTTATTCAGGTTAGCAGACAACTCAAAACATAGATCAGATTACATGCCTGCTTTTGAAGATGAATACAGAGTGCTCTTGTGTGGATAACAAAACAGGTGACCTTAAATAGCAATTAAAAAAAAACAAAAACTAAACAGCACTAAGTTCTAAAGAGATAATTATATTGTCTTAAAATTCTAATTTGACCATAATACACACTATGTCAGACCACACAGTAAACCCAATACTCTTCAGATTGTACAAATAGATAGGAAATGGAAATCACTGAGCCATGAAGAAATATGATTGCCTAAAGCTAAATTTCACATAACAGCATGTATAAGACACTTGAAGATAGTTTAGAGTCACAGTTACAGAACATATTCTTTGAGGATTGAATTATGTAATTTCCATGAGAACTATTACTTAAGAAAGAGAAAGACAAAAAGAGATTCTATATCTACCACAGGAAATGCTGCAATCTTCTGTGAAGGGCCATCATATTCTACTGAACTCTAATGGTCTTTTCACTCACATAACACAAAACCATAATTTTTAGGACAAAGTTACCAAAAATGAAGATTGTCAGGTATAAGACCAAACTGTGTAACAAAAATGAGCCTATATACATCATCAAACTTGCTGTTTTTCTGTCATTTTAAAGGCTTTCAGGCTCCATTAGTGTCTAAACTAAACTGCTAGTTATTTATCATTTTATTTGTTTAATAGTAGCATTTACTTCTCTTTGCAATACACTAGCAACAAGAGCTAAAATTCAGTGTCATAAAAGTACACGCTCAAATTTCAATAACAAAGATTCGCATATCTAAGACATTATTAATTTAAATCATACTTAAGGGAGAAACTAAAAAACCTGCAACAAAGAGGGGCCCATGTCAAATATAAGCTGTGACATCTGAAGTGGCTTAACTTTTCATTTCACAAAGACTGTAAAATGCCGAAAATGCACAGGCTTCTTAAATTAGACACAAGTTTCAAATAGATTTCATAGCAATTTTTGAAATAGAAATTTAATAAAAACATATTCTCTCTGTGCTACTGTAACTTTGGTAAGTCAATGAAAAGGCTCCTGTTCCTCAATCCATCACTTGTGCACTGGGCCACAATCTGACCTACCAAGTCCACTCTTACCAGAAGCCAGTTATCAGAATTCTTATGTCATAATTTTTTCTATTGGATCATTTGCATTACAATAAAACATGTTCCTTCAACTCTTAAAGACATTAACAGAATTAGAAATTTACCCTTTTGCACACCTAATGAAACAATTGATTTAGGCAAAGATCTTAAATGGATAAAATCATTAGATGGAAGGTTAATGAGAAATTTTCAATGGAAATACCAGAGTGTCACCAACCGACTTCAGTGATTAACATTAGCTGGATGAAGAGTATGAAAACCAAGTATTACGTGTTTCCCGATATAATGGAATACAAGGCACCAGCATCACCTATGAAGTTAAATCTGACCTTAAATCTAACAAAACATTTAACATTACATTACAGTAATTAATACTGAAAACAGAGAAATAAATGACATCAAAAGAAGCAAAGATACAAATCAAGAATGTTTAATAGTTTATAGAACAATTTGCCAGCTTCATCAACAAAGACATTATTTACTCTCCAGACATAAGGATGCTTAAAATATATTATGATCAAATGTAAACTAGAATTTGATTGAATCCTAGTTCACACAACTTTTATTTGAAGCATAAATGAAACAATGATAAGATCAGAATATTAGACAGTATCACAGAATTACTATTAATTTAACAGATGTGACTATGGCATCAGGTTATATACAAGTCACTTTTTTTTTTCTTTTTTTGAGATGTACACTGAAATATATACAGGTAAAATGACCAGGGTCTGCTTCAAAATAGTTCTGCAACAATGAAATAGGAATAAAGAAAAGAGTTATGGCAAAATCTTGATTTTTTTTAAAATACAGATAAAGGGGATAAAGAGATTAAGAGATTCATAGTGCTAATCAACCCTTATGTACATTTAAAATTTTCACAGTAAGGGAGGCGCCTGTAGTACAGTGGGTAGGGCCCTGGCCTCATACAGTGAGGCTGGTGGGTTTGAACCTGGCCTGGGCCAGCTAAAACAATGACAACTGCAACAACAACAAAAATAGCCAGGTGTTGTGGTGGGTGCCTGTAGTCCCAACTATTTGGGAGGTTGAGGTAAGACAATCGCTTAAGCCCAAGAGTTTGAGAATGCTGTGAGCTGTGACATTATAGCACTCTACTGAGGGCAACATAGTGAGACTCTGTCTCAAAAAAAAAATTTTTTTTTTCACAATAAAAATACATTTGAAAGCCCTCATGGACCTCATATATCCCTCTTTTGGTTACTCTGAAACCAAACTTTCAAAATGAATGAGCTTTAAGTAATCCCTCACTAGCTCCTCTCATTTTCAATCTTGAATGTACTCCCCCCGCAAAAAAAGCCCTTTTCACCCCCTGAATCTACTCCATTACAGCATTTGTCCCACAACTACACTGAAACCACTCACAACAGCTGTAACCTGGGCAAAACCTCTCGTCACGTCTTCATGGCCTGCCCATTAGCAGCATTTGAGAACACTGACTATCTGGAACACTTCACCTGGCTTTCAGGATGCCACAGCCTCCTGGGTATTACTTTCCACTCAATGTATCCATTCATTTGATGAAAATTTACCGTATCCCTATTAAACGAGTACCACACGTTTAAAGGAGAAGCTGAGAAAATAGCAATGAGTAAACGGGCAAAATCTCCCACCTTCACGCAGATCAAATTCTAGTTCATGTCGACAGATACTATACATAAAGCAAACAGAAATATAGAGAAAACACTAACAAAAAGTGCTAAAAAATGGGTAACAATTATAGGCTCAGCAAAAACAAGAAGCAAAGTACAAAAGGGACTTCAGCATTTCGTTGCTATATCCATAGTGCCTAGACACTCAACAAATATTTTTTGAATAAATGGATAACTCCCAGAGTCTAAACTTTCTTATCTTCATTTTGAAAACATGTAAGTGATATGTTTCTAAGGCCTTTTTATCTACAAAAAATTTATAAAACTAGTAGACTTCTTAGGGTTTAAAGGTCAGCCAATGCATATGAAAATGAAATTTATTTTGGGAAATGACTGAAAATATATAGTTATCATTATATCCATAAAAAGGGTGCTTGGCAAAAATGGCTTTGAGAAAGGTACTAGAGGAAACAATTAATAATGCAATAGTTTTTTCTTCTTCCTAGGATAGGGAAAAAAAATAGATCAACTCTAAAAATGTAATTTACCTAAAGAATGAGGTTACAAACAAATCATTTTTTGCTAACATCCGAGGTACAGTGTAAGGTTTTTTTTTTTTGAGACAGAGCTTCAAGCTGTCACCCTGGACAGAGTGCTGTGGCCTCACAGCTCACAGCAACCTCCAATTCCTGGGCTCAAGCGAGTCTCCTGCCTCTGCCACACAAGTAGCTGGGACTACAGGCGCCCACCACAACGCCCGGCCATTTTTTGGTTGCAGCCATCATTGTTGTTTGGCGGGCCCGGGCTGGATTCGAACCTGCCAACTTAGGAGTACGCGGCTGGCGTCTTAGCCCATTGAGCCACAGGCACCGAGCCCAGTGTAAAGTTTTTTAGAAACCTGAGGCCTTTTTAAAACCTCACATGATTACTTTAGAATAGTAGGCATGCTAATAATTTGATCCATATTTTTCTAATTGCCAAACATAAAGAAAATTAGTGAACAGTTTTGATGTAAGAAAATTCATCTATTTTTGTTCCTATTGAGATAATATTAGTAAATACATATAATTATCTAGAAAATAATCAAGGTTACTTAAAATAAGAAATCTGGATGAGTTCTGAATAATTTTTACATTACGATAACAGCTGCTTATAGTGTTGAGAAATTATTAATTCTGGAGAGCTAATATTTTCAATGGATAGGTTTATTTCTTTCAACAAAACATTTGGTACTCATGTTTACATTTTGCATGTTGCTAACTGGTCTTGCTAACGACAAAATGCTCCGCCATATTTCTTTGTCTGCTGCTTTCCAGCAAATACAGAAGATAAACCCCTTCCTTCAACATGAGCTCTTTGAGTTCTTTCCTTTGGGCCACAATAACTCAATTAATTATAAAACTTTTCTGTGATTGCAGGATGTACCTACAATTCGGACCAGTCCTTCATATTGAAAAAAATCTTTCACAACATGTACTAAGCAATAGGACATTGGGCATAATTCAACACGTGATAACAGTAAAACATGAGGCAAGAACTCAGTAGTACTTTAGAAAAAACAATACAACTGCCTGCTGCTTCTAACCCTTGGTGTAGAGTGGATGCAACTGGTCAAGAGGATAGAGGATAAATTAATAGTATCTGTCACAGTCCAAGGGGCTAAGATACAACTTACAGAGGTGATTATACGGAAGTCAGTCTTTCACTGAGTACCAGTGGTGCTTATCCCGTCTGTGAAAATTAGGTCAATATAAGGAGGTGATCAACGTAGGGAGGTGGTTACAATTTAGTTCTATTGTAATAAACAGATTTTTAATGACAACCATAGAAAATGCTTGACCTTTGTGAAATATATTTAGACCTTTTTCTTTATTTCCAAATTTTACATGTCAATAAATAAAATATTATTTTAATGCTTTCTTCTTAGAGCGTTTAAAATTGTACATAGGCATCTTCATTTTTAAAACTAAAACAAAGAGTATTAATTTTTTATGAACAAAGTAATCTGCAATGAGTTGTTTCACTATCCTCAAATCTACAATCATGCTAATCCAATTACCTGTGCTATATTTTTATGATTTAAAAAATAGTATAAGCATTCGCCCTCTAACAAAGGAAAACTAAAGGTACAGTACAGAAGTTTATTACAAATTTCAGGTTACATAGAATACAATGGAAATCATTTTAAAAATGAGAGTTAACAGTGATAGCAAATGGTGGGTTAAACAGATTAAAATTCGGGGATGTTAATATATGTCTTCATTTTAATATTTTACCTTTCAATAGATGGCATCATTTATTTAGTATTATTTATACTAATCTATATATAAGAAATATTTATTCCTATTATTGTCTTTATAAATAGATAATTTACATTCATTTCTTAGGTACTTATTGGTGTATTTTTTGGTATAATCACGTCAGCAAAATTTTCATGTAAGACTATTTTAGGTAATGGATTAACAAAAGCTCTCATTAAGGACATTCAGAGGTTTGGTACATATAGCAATTACAGTATTTATTATACTCTTTCAGTAGTAGATACATACTTTACAATTTCATGAAGTAAAACCAATAAGGATACTTCTCTGAAGTTCATAACTACAGGCTTTTCTTAACTACTTATTTTCTGTGTCCTTAAACTCACAGAGAATAACCAACTTAAAATTTTAATAAACTTTACAATATGTAACTCAGAATATTATTCTAAGGTAATTGCTTTTTAAGAGTAATCATACTTATGCCTACAAAACATTTCATAATTTATATAAAATGTTATGTATGTTATAATATGGTATATTTATTACTTGTATAATTATATATTCTATAATTTTGTATGTAAACACATATACCCACATAAAATCTCATTTACTGTTCACAGTAATCGGGGCAGATAATACACCCAACTTAAAGTTATGGGAGTGAAAGCAAGTGTGCCAAAGACATATACCAGATGCAGAAAGAATTTAAAGTTTTGTCAAAAAACAGTGTTTTTCCCATTATATGACCTACCTCCTACAAATATGAGGCCAGCTATCAAACACATTTAAGAAAATCAAGTATGTTTCGGCTTCATTGTGGAAGAATAATTTTCACTGAAGTTTGATAATCTTTAAAGAGCACTAAGTCATACCATTAATATTTCTTCACAGATTTATTCCAAATTTGCATAAAGTGAAAGAAATGACTGACCCTTCTTGCAGAGAACAGACCACACGGGAGGTGATTGATAACTGTGTGGGCTATTAGTAAGATATTTTTGAATAAGTTTTCAGATCAACAAAAAGCACTTAGGAAAATTGTCATAAAAGGTACGTTCAATTTGTAATCGCAGCTTTTATATCATTGTGTCGTGAGGCATATTTGATAATACTTCCTCCTACCCTACAATTACTGAGGTAAATACACAATATCAAGAAGGCTTTTTAAAAAATAAATCATAGGAATTTATATCTTATAATGCAAAGTAATAATTGCTTTTCTTTTCCAGGTGATTAACTATCTACATAATCACGTTTCTACTGCTAAACTAAAAATCTGTCATGGTCCTACAATGTGCTTCAGTCCCAAACCGACACAGTAAAGGCCATTTACAGAATATTATTTGACATTAAAACATATCTAATCAAGCCACAGAGTAAGAGTATACTTTTCAGAAAAATCTAAAAGATACTATATTCTCACAAATGGCAAGTCCAACTTCTTACTCTCTTGTTCTGTCTCATGCATGAGAATGGCATACTATCAATAATTTGGTTAATCTGCCGTTCCCATCAAGTATCATTACCACGACTGGGAATTCTAACTTCTAAAGAAACCTGGAAGTAGAGGTATCTGAAAATTCTACATAAAAATTGGCATTTTTCTCACATATACTGTAATTTATCTCTGACTTTTCAATTCTGAGATCGTGCAAAAAGTTCTGTCAACATGTATGATGATGACTAGTTGTTCCAATATTAGCTAGGTTTTTGCCAAATTCAAGATCATGACGGCAATCCTAGTTTGATCAATATTATTGCCTTTTCATTTCTATCATGAACATAAAACTGCTATAATAAAATTTTAATTACTTTTTTATGTATACATAAAGATTGGCTTGCTAAATTAATCTCCACTACCAACCACTGCCACCATTTTTGACATTAATTTGTGTTCTTAAATTTCTCCTCTAAGACAAATGGCACATGAAATTCTTCTAGCTATTCCTGATGTACTAATAGGAATTCTACACAGAATTTTGCAGACTATGCTTAGAAACTGGGAAAACAGTTTGCAACAAATATGTGGTATCAAATCAAGCTCAGAAACTCAGAAGTGTAACCAGTGGCAGAGCACGCGTAGCTAATCAAAGTTATCTGAAGATAAGAAGAGAAGCTTACCCATGACCATGCACCACAGTTAATAAATTGCAGAACTGTTGCATATAAGCTGAGAACAAGAGAATGAATAACTCTGGTAATAGCCCCATTTTGACATAACAAAGTCAATACCTTTGAGATCCAATATAGATTGATGTATTAACGAAGATTAAACAGTACCCTTATTTCTTATTTTCTCAAAAAACAGAGTTGTTTAGTCAATGATTCCATCTTTACCATGAGCCCATTAATCTAATGTGAAGGCAAGACCTACATTTGCACAGATTTCAAGAGGGAATGAATGAATTATTCAAGTAAGGGAATGATTAACAAATGACGTACCTTTGACTACATGCATGCTAGCAAATGTAACGGAAGCATGAAGAATTGTGACTATTTAACTTGCTATGGAGAAGAGATATGGAAGGGTAAATTCATAAAGGTTGGAATAACAATAGAAATTTTTTAAAAGAGCACATGCAATCTGTTATTAAAAAGTATTTTATTAATACTATTAAGTGGTATTAATGTTGTATATAGTTTTATGTGTGCTGACAGAATATAAATATGACATTTAAAAAATTGTAGTACACATAAAACAGGCCCTTTAACCATTTTTAAGTATGTAATTCAGTGGTATTAATTATATCCAAATGATACAAATACTCCCGCATTCTAATTCCAACATTTTTTCATCATCCTAAACAAAAATGCTGACCCTTAAGAAATAAATCTCCATCCTCTCCTTTTCATACTCACTTAAAACCTCTGATCTACTTTCCATAAATAATTTGTCTATTCTAAATATTTCATATAAATGGAGGCATATAATATTTTCCCTTTTATGTAAGGCTAATTTTTCTAGGTTCATTTATGTTATAGCATATATCAAAAGTTCATTCCTTATTATGGCTAAATTAATATTCAGTTTTTATATGTACTACATTTTTTAAATCCTTATGGGACCTGGGTTTATTAATATCTTTTGGCTACTGTGAATAATGCTGCAGTGAATAATAGTATACAAATATATGCTTCAGTGCCTGGATTCTTTTGTATACATACTTAGGAGTGTATTTCCTGGGTAATATAGTAATTCTATATTTAGCCTTTTAAGAAAAAGCCAAACTTTTCCACAGAAGCTGTCCACTTTATATCCCCACTAGCAATGTTAGCAGATTCTAACTTCTCCACCTCCTAGCAAACCTTTATTATTTTCTTTTATTTTTTGTTTTCTTTTTAATATAAATAATAGCCTTCCTAATAGGTATGAAGTACCACCTTGGAATTCTGATCACCTTTGCTAATGACTAAATATGTCGAGTATCTCTGCCTATTTTTATTGTCCCATTCTATATTTTCTTTGGAGAAATGTCTATTCATATCTTTCACACATTATTTACTTTTGTCATTATGTTCTTGAGCTAGATGTTCTTTATATAAATTATGGATAGTAAAGTCTCATTAAGTAAATAATTTGCAAATATTTTTGCCAAATCTGTAGGCTGTCTTTTTTATTTTTTTTAACTTCAATATAATTTCCTGAGAAGGGCTGTCCTTGAAAACATGCTATGATAATGTCCTTTGATGCACAGAAGTTTTAAAAGTCTGATGAAGTCCAATTTATACACTTTTTTTTGTTCTTTCTGCTTTTGGTGTTGCAGAATTTATTTCCAAATCCAAGGTCCTGGAGAACTATCTGTATGTTTTCTTTTAGAGTTTTATGGTTTTATCTCTTACATTTAGGTTGTTAATCCATGTTGAGTTAATTTTGATAATGGGATATGAGATAGGGTTCTAAAGTTCATTCTTTTTACACGTTAAAATCCAATTGTCCCAGTAACACTTGTTGAAGACAATGTTCACTCCCCACTGAATAGACTTTGTACTTTTGCCAATAATCAATTTGCTTCAGCCTTATAGGTATATTTCTGGACTTCAATAATATTCCATGGGTCTACACATCTAGCCTTATTTCAGTACCATACTTGTTTTCATCACTACAGCTTTGTAGTAAATTCTGAAATCAAGAAGTATGAGTCTGGCCTGGCGCCCATAGCACGGTGGTTACAATGCCAGCCACATAAACCAGACCTGGCGGCTTCAAATCGGCCCAGGCCAGCTAAACAACAATGACAACTTAAACAAAAAATAGCCAGGCTTTGTGGCAGGCACCTGTCATCCCAGCTACTTGGGAGGCTGAGGCAAGAGAATCACTTAAGTCCAAGAGTTTGAGGTTGCTGTGAGTTGTGACACCACAACACTGTACCAAAGGCGAGATAGTGAGACTCTGTCTCAAGAAAAAAAAAAAAGTACAAGCCTTCAACTCTGTTCTTTTTCAGGATTGTTCTGGCTATTCAGGGACCCCGAGGATTGGGTTTTTCATTTCTGTAATAAAAAATATTAACATTTTGATAGGCATTAAACTGAAACTGTAGATTATTTTGGGTAGCACTGATATCTTAACAATGTTATGTCCTCTTACACATAAAATAGGATGTGTTTTTCCATTCAGTTAGATCTTTGGTCTTTCACCTTCTTGGTTTAATTTATTACTATGGATTTAATTGTTGTTGGTAATATTGTTAACTGAATTTTTTTCTTAATTTCCTTTTCCAATTGTTAGTTGTTGTATAGTAATACACTGGTGTTTGTGTGTTGATCTTGTACCCTAAAGTCTTGCTGAACTTGTTTATTAGCCTTCCTTCCTTCCTCCCTCCCTCTCTCTTTCCTTCCTTTTTTCCTTCCCTTCAGTCTCATTACCACCCTTGGTAGCACGCTGCGGCATCACAGCTCACAGCAACCTCAAACTCTTGGGATTAAGAGATTCTCTTGTCTCAGCCTGAGACTACAGGCACCCTTCACAATGCCTGGCTACTTTTTTGTTGTAGTTGTCATTGCTGTTTAGCAGGTCCAGCCAGGTTTGAACCTACCAGCCCTGGTGTATGTGGCCGCCGCCCTAACCACTGAGTAATGGCACTGAGCCCTTAGTAGCTTTCTTATGGATTCTTCGGAGTATTCTATAAATAGGATCATATCCTCTGCAAATATAGTTTTACATTTTCCTGTCTAATACGGTTGCCATTTTTGTTTTCTTGTCCAATTGTGTTGGCTAAAACTACCCATATCATGATGAATAGTAGTGGTGAAAGCAGACATCCTTGTCTTGGTTCCTAATCTTTAGGTGAGAGCTTTAAAACTTTACTATTAAGTATGATGATAATTGTGGGTTTTCCATAAATTCCATCTATTATTTTTACAAAAGGCAATATTTTATCAAGAAACTACAAAACTATCCCTAATACACTGTGTAATCTATGTTCTCTCTGTGCATTATAGTTACACTATGACTGAGATGTTGAGAAAAAGATGACCACGTTTCATTCTTAAACACCTTCAGCATACTACAGTACATTTAGATAAAAAAGTTCACAGTTCTTCAACTCATTTGCTAAAAGTAATTTTTGTATTCCTTGATGTGAACAGAAAATGAAATATCTTATTTCATTTTTTTAATAGTATTATAGAATTTTAGATTAAGATGTATCCGAATATCTTTTTTTTCCATTTTAGTTTATTTTGTATTAAGTCATTTGTACATAGATTATACATACATTTATGCCATTATGGGATTCATTGTGTTGATTATTTGTACAAATCGGAGTGCTTACATGCTACTAATCAATATAGCTTTCATCTCTTATACCATGGAATACTACGCAGCATTAAAAAAGATGGAGACTTTACCTCTTTTGTGTTTACATGGATGGAGCTGGAAAATATTCTTCTTAGTAAAATATCTCAGGAATGGAAAAAAAAAATATCCCATGTACTCAGTACTACTGTGAAACTAATTTATAAAATGTATCAGAATATCTTAAGAGTTATAGTGGCTGACGGTGAGATGTGAAAACAGATAATACATCTATCATATTCCTGTTTGACTGTAGGTCAAAATAGGTAGCTAACTGTTCAGATAAATTTCTGTGATACCACAAGCTAAATTTTGCATACCAATGCTAATTTTGCATTCTAATCTTAGTTTTACAAATACGTATCTCAGAAAAATTACAATACTGTTTTTCTATCACATGTTTCTGTAATTCCAATTGTTCTCTCATATAAGCCTCTATCCTACCATTGTCTCTTTTATTTTAAATTATTACAATGTCATAGGTAAGGCCTGACAACTGGTGGAATCCCAGATTAGATATTAACTGGCTGTAAGAGATAGTGACTCCTTATCAAGTATATTCAAGTACTTTCACAATTCTCCATGAACTCAAACCTCCTGACCTCAGGATTGTGTCCTGGTTTCTAATCCACTTGAAGACAGATCTTTGACCTCGTGGTCACTCTCTGGCCTCTATGGTAGCGTGCTATGGCATGTGAAGACAGAAAATTGGCTCTGTCATCTGCTGGCCTTTCCTTTAGAAGGGACCTTTGAGTCTTTGGCTTTCTGTCTACTCTCCATGCAGTTTTGGACTCCTGCCCCTACTCATTAATCTGTCTCCCGTGAAAAAGTCCTTGAGTATCCTTCAGTTAGTTCATTTGAGCCAATTCTTCCCTTCACCATTAACTATTTCACTACTTCAGCATCAAATTACCCCTGCTTCTGCCCCATCAAAGAACAGAAAAAGTCAATGGTGGTGCCCTGCCATTAATATGAGAAGCTGGACTAAAACTCGAATGGTCCATCTTCCTATGAGAGACTACCATTACTCATTTTCCCATATACCTAACTTACCAGAAGTCTAAGTCAGTCCCCAGTCATCACCAGACTCTTATCCTAACAGTCTTCTTTATGTCCCTGGATCTCATCCTATTCCCTGAGCTTCCCTTCTAAACCTCTTCATAGTGTCTCTGTTACCTGTTTCAACATATATTCTATATCCCAAACATCTTTTGTGAATGTTCCTTTTAGCCTCACCCCTTAGATAAAATTGTGCCTTTAGTGCCCACAGTGTCCAAACATGGGATATAAGATCTAAGAGCACAGCCAATATCTAAGGGGTGAATAGGGACTTTTTTTTTCTCTCAAATCCAGGTTACTTTGGGCCATGAAATATTTAGCTACT
The DNA here is from genome assembly GCA_963574655.1 of Perodicticus potto. Taxonomy (NCBI): domain Eukaryota; kingdom Metazoa; phylum Chordata; class Mammalia; order Primates; family Lorisidae; genus Perodicticus; species Perodicticus potto. Next base: position 17,578 of record CAUYRH010002939.1, read on the forward strand.
TTTCTTGTTCTTTTTTTTTTTTTAAATATATGTATTTTATTATTCTTCATTACATTATTCCCTCCCCCACCCCTCCGTGGTAAGACAGAATTGATTTACAGAAAAGAATACAGAAAACACCAAAGCTCCTGGTAGAGGGAGAGATTTCAAGTGGGGAGAGAGATGCTCTCTCCGTTCCTCTCCCGGTCTTTCCCCATCTCCTCCT
>CAUYRH010002940.1:0-33782 GCA_963574655.1 Perodicticus potto
GCCTGTAGTCCCAGCTACTTGGGAGGCTGAGGCAAGAGAATCGCCTAAGCCCAGGAGTTGGAGGTTGCTGTGAGCTGTGACTCCACAGCACTCTACCAAGGGCGATAGAGTGAGACTCTGTCTCTACAAAAAAAAAAAAAATCCTATAGCACCAAGCACAAATAGCAGGAACCTATTGCAAGAGAAATTGGAAAGTCTGAGGATAAAGATACCAATCAACAAAAACCCAGCTCAACTTACTGACAAACTCAACCTCCCACCTCTGAATGGCCTTTTGCATACACAAATACAATTTACCTCAATCTATACCAATTTTTTCTATGCATTTATATTGTCAAAAATTATAAGACACAGAAAAGCAAGGGAAAAACTCACTGTCCAAAGATAAAATAAGTGATAAAACCCAACTAAGAGAAGACGCAAGTGTTAGAAATAATGGATAAAAATGTTAAAATAACTATGATCTAGCAGAAAAAAACTGGACAACTTGCATTAAAAAATGGGGAATTTGAACAGAGACGTGGAAGCTGTAAGAAAGAAAGACAAATGTAAATGATAGAAATAAAAAACACAAGGATTTAAAAAATCTTCAAGTAGGCTCATCAGTGAACTGGACACACTAGAAAAAGGCTCAGAAAACTTAACAAAAGATCGATAAAAATTACCCAAACTGAGACCAGCACACATGAATGCAAACACTAAATAAACAAAAATAAAAACAAAACATCATCTAAGAACTGTGAAACAATACAGGTAATCAAGTCCCAGAAGAAAAGAGAGAAGGGAGCAGATTGAAAATGTGAGAAAGTCAGCTCGGCGCCTGTGGCTCAAGTGGCTAAGGCATCAGCCATGTACACCTGAGCTGGCGGGTTCGAATCCAGTCCGGGCCCGCCAAACAACGACAGCTGCAACCAAAAATGGCCGGGCGTTGTGGCAGGAGCCTGTAGTCCTAGCTACTTGTGAGACGGAGGTAGGAGACTAGCTTGAGCCCAGGAATTGGAGGTTGCTGTGAGCTCACAGCACTCTATCCAGGGTGAAAGCTTGAGGCTCTGTCTCAAAAAAAAAAGAAAATGTGAGAAAGTCAAGAATCTTCTAAAAATAATGCAAGACAACAATTCACATATGCAACAATTTCAGACAGCACTAAGCAAAATAAATTAAAATCCACACCCCTATATTCATTATAGTTAAAATACTACAAACTAAAACGAAGAGAGCATCTTAAAGGCAGCCAGAGAAAACAGAAAGATTTAGAGGAATAAAGGTAACATTTACAATGGACTTCTTAAAAACTATCCAAGCCAGGACAATGGAGTGACATCTTAAAATATTGGGGGGGGGGGGACGGGAAACATAGTTTTACATTACATACACAGTGAAAATATATCTCAAAAATGAAGGCAAAATAAAGTCTTTCAGACAAACAGAAGCCAAAAGAATTCACTTCAACTGGATGACAATGTTATAAGGAAGTTCTTCAAGCAGAAGTATGAATCCAAATAAAAACTTACACTTACAAATAGAAATAGAGTGCCAGAAATGATAAAAATGAAGGTGAATTTTACAAATATTTTTTCTTATTCGTAATGCTTTTAAAAGATAACTGTCTAAAGCATATGTAACAATTTATTTTCAGGTAAAATAACACAGGAAAAAAAGAGAAAAGCATCAGACAAACTAGAGTTCATCTACCTTTCTTAAAAGTTCAAGACTGTCGAGAAAGAAGACTGGCATGGGGAAATGTGTTCCTCCCTAGATTTTACAAGACATGGCACTTCCTGGCGAATTCCTCCTTTGGTTTTGCTGTTTTGCCTGGCTATTGTTTTCCTAGTAGCCTTGGTTCTCAGGCTTCTAGGAGAGAAGCTCAGATTGCAGCTAGTTCTGAATTGGGATCTGAGGCTTGGTCCTTGCTGCAGCCTGCAGACAGAAGGGATAGATCTGGCCTCCTTCCCCCTCTCTTCAAAGTCCTATCTGATGGGCAAGGTGGGGCACCTAGGCTACAGCCAAACTCCAGAGCCTTGCAATACATGAAGAAGCTCTATAAGGAGTATGCTACTAAGGAAGAGATTCCTAAATCCAATAGAAGTCACCTCTACAATACTATTTGGCTCTTCACCCACTGTGCCCAGCACAAGCAGGCTCCTGGAAACCAGGTGACAGGAATTTTTCCATCAGGGGACCTGCTGTTTAACCTTCATCGTGTTACCACTGTTGAACACTTACTCAAGTCAGTCTTGCTGTACACTATCAACAACTCAGTTTCCTTTTCCTCTCTTATTAAATGTGTATGCAACCTGGTGATAAAAGAGCCAAAATCTTCAGGCAAGACTCTCTCTAGAGCTCCACATTCCTTTATTTTAACTCATAGTTTGAATTGGGAAAGAAACGTAAAGTGGATTGAGATTGATGTAACCACCCTCCTTCAGCCTCTAGTGGCGTCCAACAAGAAGATTCACATGTCTGTAAATTTTACCTGCATGAGAGACTACCTGCAGCCTCCTTTGGCACAGGATGGCCCATTAAAATAACATGACTCTTCTGGTGTTCCCCTCACTGATCTTATATTTGAATGACACAAGTGCTCGGGCTTATCATAGGTGGTATTCCCTTCACTACAAAAGGAGGCCTTTGGAGGTTCCTGACCAGAAGAGCAATCTGTCTGCCCATCCTGTGGGTAAAGAGGCTGCTAGGGATAGGAGATTTTCCCGTCACCAGAGAAGTCAGGAAACTGCCGTCTTTGAATTGAAGAAGCCCCGGGTTCCAGCTTCCTTGAATCTGAGTGAATACTAAAAACAATTTCTTTTTCCCCAAAACGAGTGTGAGCTCCACGACTTGAGACTTAGCTTTAGTCAGCTGAAGTGGGACAACTGGATCATGGCCCCACACAGATATAACCCTCGATACTGTAAAGGGGACTGTCCCAGGGCAGTTCGGCATCAGTATGGCTCTCCAGTTCACACCGTGGTCCAGAACATCATCTATGAGACACTCAACCCCTCAGCGCCAAGACCATCATGTGTACCTTCCAAATACAGCCCATTGAGTGTTTTGACCATTGAGCCAAGGGTGGTTATACTGATCTCAATCCATTTGTTTCTTTCCAAATTCAAACTATGAGTTAAAAGTAAAGGAATGTGGCGCTCTAGAGAGAATCTTGCCAGAAGATTTTGGCTCTTTTATCACCAGGTTGCATACACATTTAATAGGAGAGAAAAAGGAAACTGAGTTGTTGATAGTGTACAGCAAGACTGACTTGAGTAAGTGTTTAATTGCTTATAAAGAATATGAAGACATGATAGCTACTAAGTGCACCTGTTGTTAACAAATGATCCTCCAAACTAAAACCTTGAGCCTATTTGACAAAGTAAATGTTGTGTCTGTGCCCTCAGGAGAAAGCTTCATGTGTCAAATCTCTAAATGCAGCGTATGTTGTATGAGGATGAGCCTTTATAGATTAGTGCATTCTGTGTGTAAAGGGTAACATCACTTGTTGCTACTGAACCTTTCTATTTTGGATAGCTTTGAATTTTTCCCCTGGCCTTTTTAAACAGGAGTCTTATTCTTGATGGAAAAAAAAATTCTTAGCATAAATCTTAGAATTGTAATTAAAAAACAGACAATTCACAGCACTATAGTCTTATTTAAGGGAAGAATAAATTCTTATCAAAGGCAAAAAAAAAAAAGAGTTCAAGACTGTCAAAAGAAGTGACTATTATTTTGTAAATGGCTCAGCAGGAATTTGTCACTCTCTGTGGTCTTCCTCGTCTACAAAAAACTTAAATGAGCTGGCATGATAACTCATGCCAGTAATCCCAGGGTTTTGGGAGGCCAAAGTGGGAGGAATACTTGAGGCCAGAAATTCAAGACCAGCTTGAGCAACATAGAGAGATCCCAATCTCCACAAAAATACATGTACCTATATATATAGTCTCAGCTAATTGAGAAGATAAGGCAAGAGGATCATCTGAACCTAGGAGTTGCAGATGGTAGTGAGCTATAATGGTGCCATGCCACTACAGCCTGCGTGATGGAGAAAGAACCTATCTTTAAAAAAAAAAAAAACAGTTTAAATGTTAGAAATCTTCAAGGTTCTGCCTTGTCCTTTCTTCATTTCTAGATTTGCAGCCTAGCCAATCTTATCTACAGCCATAGATTCAATGACCATCTGTGACACTTAAAATCTGTCTAGAAGGCTAACACAGACACTTCTCTCTTGAGTTCTTAAATGTATTTCCAACTATCGACTGAACATCTCGAAAAACCCCTCAAACTCAAAATATTTAAAACTCAATTAATTCAATTTTTGTGTCCAAAGTCATCTTCCACATGGTGGCAATTATGTCTTCACAATGCAAATTAGATGCTACCCCTTCACTTAAAACCTTTCAATGACACTCCATTGCACTTAGGGTAACATCTAAAATTCTTAAACCTCCAAAGACTCTTCATAGTCTGACCTTACCTTGCCATCTACATTCAACAGCTTCAATGTTCTCTTTCTAGGCTTTCCATAAATTGCTACATCTGCAAAGATTACTGCTCCCAACCATACTCATCCTCTTCACTTAAATGAATCCACCCAACTTTAAATTCTCTCCTTAAATGAATCTACCCAACTTTAAATTCTCTCTTGGATTAAACATTAGTTCTTCAGGAAAGCGCTTTCTGACATTCATAAATTAGGTTAGGTCTCACTATAATAAACTTTATCACTCTGTTTTTCTCATCACACTTACAATGATTTAATGGTTTTCCTTCTCCATTTTATATTCCCTACCAAAATGTAAATAGTCCCATGACAGTAGAGATCTATCAACCCAAAACCCAGGATACAATGCTTTTCATATGGTAATCATAAATCTGGAAAAAAAATAACAAAAGCCTATTTAAAAAGTAAAAATACTGGCTTGGCGCTCATAGCTCAGTGGTTAGGGCGCCAACCACATAGGGGCTGGCAGGTTCAAACCTGGCCAGGGCCAACTAAACAATAATCACAACAACAAAAAAAAAAAAAAAAAAAAAAAAGCCGGGCGTTGTGGTGGGCACCTGTAGTCCCAGCTACTTGGGAAGCTGACACAAGAGAATTGCTTAAGTCCCAGAGTTTGGGGTTGCTGTGAGCTGTGACACGACCATACTCTACCAAGAGTGACAAAATGAGACTCTGTCTCAAAAAAAAAGAAAACAAAAAGAAAGTAAAAATGCCCAAAGACATACAAAAGTCAAAACATGTACATACACTAACACCAGACAGAGAAAATAATAAATTATTTCAGACCTTATGGCTCAGGTAGTCTTTTTTTTTTTTTTTTTGTAAAAGACCAGGTCTTGTTCTTGCTTAGGCTGGTCTTTTCTTTTTTTTTTTTTTGAGACAGAGCCTCAAGCTGTCACCCTGGACAGAGTGCCGCGACATCACAGCTCACAGCAACCTCCAATTCCTGGGCTCAAGCAAGTCTCTTGCCTCCGCCTCCCCAGTAGCTGGGACTACAGGCGCCCGCCACAACGTCCGGCCATTTGTTGGTTGCAGCCATCATTGTTGTTTGGCGGGCCCGGGCTGGATTCGAACATGCCAGCTCAGGTGTACGTGGCTGGCGCCTTAGCCCGTTGAGCCACAGGCGCCGAGTCAGCTCAGGTAGTCTTTATCTCAAATAAACCCAAGGAAAGAAGTAGTAGAGAGGAAGAAATACAGTAGAATCTCCATAGCTGACCATATCCCTCCACTGACCAGACATGTACAACATGTACTCAATGAAAGTTCTTAAGTTAACTATCTCTGTATGCTGACAAGTTTGTTACTGTGGCCCAGGGTTCCACTTACAGAGGTTCTACTGTAACTAAGATGAGTATTTAAATAACTGATCAACGTGTACTGATTGGCCTTGAAAACCCTATCCCCAAAAGCAGTTACTCAAAACTCAGTTTACCTGCACTAGAGTACTTTAATGCAGATTCATAGGCTCCATCCTATGGGACTAATTCACTATCTCTGGAGTTGTGACTCAGGAATCTGAATTTTAAAATCATTCTAACTAATTTCTATTTTAAACTATCACCTCCACCAATCCAATCAAGAACTACATTCCTATTTGTATCTTTCTTCTACTGTTAGAGTCCTGGTTTCCACCCTCATTCTCCCCAAACAACATATTTATTCATTTGTTCTACCCTACCATGCAAATAAAACACTCTAAGAACTGCTTCTAACTTTCTAACTTCTTCTCTCCCAACTTTTTCTCTTAGAAAAAAGAAAAAAAGTGCTCTGCACTTGTGAAGCACCACTACCAAAGACAAAGGTACTAAGTTAAAGATTTTTTTGTCATTATTTTTATGTATCTCATGAGGGTATACAATTAAGAGTGTTTTGGCTCGGCGCCTGTGGCTCAAGCGGCTAAGGCGCCAGCCACATACACCTGAACTGGTAGGTTCGAGTCCAGCCCTGGCCGCCAAACAACAATGATGGCTGCAACCAAAAAATAGCCGGGCGTTGTGGCAGGCGCCTATAATCCCAGCTACTTGGGAGTCAGAGGCAGGAGAATAGCTTGAGCCCAGGAGCTGACGATGGCTGTGAGCTGTGATGCCACAGCACTCTACCCAGGGTGACAGCTTGAGGCTCTGTCGCAAAAAAAAAAAGAGTGTTCTGATTAAAGGTTTCTCCAACTATTTTTTGGGGGGGCATGACTATGTTATTAATCTTATATTATGATAGGTTTGTTTCTGCTTGGACTCAGCTGTAGCGTTTCCTTTTTTCAACCCTTTTGATTTTTTAAATATGTAAAACATGTACATGGTTCAAAAATATATTCAAAACTTCATTAAAAAGTATACTTAAAATCTTATTCCCTTCTATATGCCTTCTGCTTTGGTTCCATCCATTTTCTATAGGTAGTTATATTTCTAGTCTGTATTTCTGAATTTGTCATAACAATAAGTAAATACATTATATATTCTTTCTTTTTGCTCCACACAAAAATTAGCATAATACACCCATACACCCCACTATCACCATTTTCATTCTTTTATTACTCTAAACTCCAATAATAGGTTAACTTTCCTCAATAAGGTGAATAATACGAAAATTTAAATTCCTTTTCCTCTAGTTAAGAATACAAAATTACTCAATTATGGAATACTCAAAGAGTTATATTTAATATGTAATCTCCCTTCAATACCTTGACACAAAAGGGAGTTTTAATATTAAAACTGTATTTGATTCCTTTTAAGGAACCACGGCAACATTTTCTTCTCCTGGTGGCTTTTGTTGATGGCACTCTAGCTTGGGCAACAGAGTGAGACTCTGCCTTTAAAAAAATGTTTTTAAAAAATGAATGTAAAAACAAAAGAAAGTAAACTGAATTATTTGTTGCATAAGATAAATCAGCTAACTCAAATTTGACGATACATCAAAAGACACCCTAAAGAATTGGTTAATTCCAGGACAGTGGTACGAAAAGTACAAAATAACACTGGAACATATTGTGGTGCCCCAAAGCAAGAAAGTACTAAACAAACAAACAAAAAAATAGGCCCAACCTATAAGATCTCCCAACAGCCAAAACTACAACAATTTGAATGACAACAGCGCAAAGAATAAAAGAAATATCCATTAGTGTATATTATTATAAATGACTAAATTTTTTAAAAAAGGATAAAAATGAACTTTTCCTTATATAAAAGTATCAATTAATAAATGTAGAAAGAGGTTCAGCGCCTGTAGCTCAGTGGTTAGGGCACCAGACACAAGCACTGGGGCTGGTGGGTTCAAAGCCAGCAAGGGCCTGCTAAACAACTACAACAAAAAAACAGCCAGGCTTTGTGGTGGGCGCCTGTAGTCCCAGCTACTGGGAGGCTGAGGCAAGAGAATCACTTAGGCCCAAGAGTTTGAGGTTGCTGTGAGATGTAACACCACAGCATTCAATCGAGGGCAACATAGTGACACACTATCTCAAAAAATAAATAAATAAGTAAATAAAATAAGTCTAGAAAGAATGAATGAAAAGAGAAAATTACTATTAGAAAATAGCAAAATCTGCTACACTTAAGACCTACTAATTAATACTAAAATTCATAGTAAATTAACGGGCAAAAATTTAAGAATAAAGAGGTATAGTTAAGTCCTCACTTATCATTGATAGGTTTTTGAAAACTGTGACGTTAAGTGAAAACAGTATCAGCACATCCTCAAATGTCACTTCATTACAATGTTGATGAGGAAAAAAACTGGTTTCATTATACAGGGTATCCGTAAAATTCATGTGCAATTTTATTTTATTTTTTTTTGGAGAGGGAGTCTCATTTTGCCACCCTAGGTAGAGTTCCATGGCATTATCATAGCTCACAGCAACCTCAATATCTTGGGCTCAAGTGATCTCTTGCTTCGGCCTTCTGTCCTTGCTCAGACTGGTCTTGAAGAAGGACCACCCACCTCAGCCCACCAGAGTGTTAGGATTACAGGCATGAACCACCGTGCCCAGCTAGTGTGCAATTTTAAATGTATGTCATCTTACCTAAAGTTGCAGTTTCCAAGAATCTAACATCATTAAATGAGGAGTTACTGTATTTGCATACCCTCAAAGTAACCCCCCACAAAACATTTTATTATTTACAAGTGATAAATAGTAACTTTACAGTAGAGAAACCAGACAGACATCCCCTTAACCAAAAAACCTTGTTAACATTCTCAATAAGACAACACACTGACATCAAGCATCCCCCGACATGACATGCAGAAAATCTTCTCTGTTGTCATTCCCAGAAATGCATTACCTCAAGCTAATTAGAAAACATCAGATAAATCCACACTGAGGGAAATTCTACAAAATATCTGACAAGTACTTTTTTAAAAGTGTCAAGGTCATAAAAGACAAGAAAAGACTGAGTCATCTTTACAGATGGCAAGGGAATGAGGAGACATAACAATAAAATGCAATGTGGGATCCTGGATTGGATTCTGGGACATAAAAGGACATTAATGGGAAAACTGATGAAATCTGTATAAAGTCTATAATTTACTACTTTAGTAGTCAATACTACTGCTTAGTCAACAGTATTGTATTCACATTAATTACTTAGTTTTGGTCATTGTACAAACATAAGATCTTATATTGTAACATAAGATGTTAACATTAAAGAAACCTGATGAAGTACATGAGAATTTTCTATACTACTTTCTCAATTCTTGTGTAAATCTAAAATTCTTCCAAATTAAAAAGTGGAAAAAAAAAAAAACTTCGCAATTGCAAAGATGTGGAATCAACCCAAGTACCCATCAATTCATGAGATTAAAAATGTGGCATACTGGAGTATGACTCAGCCATAAAAAAGGATGAATTAATGCCTTTTGCCAAAATTCAGATGGAACTGGAGACTAATGTCCAAGTGAAATGTCTCAAGAATGGAAAAACAAATACCACATGTATGCACTATTAAACAGTAACTAACCAATGAGCACACATGTGCACAGAGCTAAGTAAAACCCAGTAGAAGTCAAAAGGGGGGAGGGGCAAAAACTACCTAACACCTACAGCTATGACTCAAACATTACAAAAGTAATCCATGTAACCAATATTCATACCTCTTAATATTTTCAGGTAGGAAACCTTGGATGATGAATACTGCAATAGTATGCTGTTTATTTTTTACCTTTAACTCACTGTCAACTTACCTGAGCTGTGGAAAGGTTTTCCAGTGAAAGCTAGATTATCTCTGCTCTTAAATTTCATGCTATGTCAGTCCTATGACATAATAAAGCTCTAACAAATAGTCTACTAAAAATAAAATTATTCACCTAAATTTAAAACATTTAATTTCCATTTCTGACATTCTAAAAATAATTAGGGATCAGAACTTTATCTTCAATTATGAAATTTCCACAAAGTTTCATTTTTAATAGAATTCAGTATTATCATTGCTTACTGCATAATAGTAACAATTTAAATAAAATTCTTACCTTCCAACCACTGCCAGCCTCTCTATAATACGGGAAGTTATCACAAATCCACTGATAAATCTCACTTAAAGTCATTTTCTTTTTGGGTGAGCTATTAATTGCAAATGTAATGAGGCTGGCATAACTGTATGGAGGTTTCCCATCTTTATGTTGTTGAACTTCTTCCTGGTCCAGAGTTGTATTTGGGTCAAGGAGTGCATTCTTCTTAGAAAGTCCTGTTCCATGTGCATTTTGTGTAGCATCAGATTTTTGGATGGCTGCTCTCATGGTGAGCTGTGGTAACCAGTCCATAGATGTTAGGCTGCTCTCCAGTTCAGATGTCATCCTGAAGGTAAATAGACTCCTTAGTCAATATCAAGGAAAGAACCCCCGCTTCTCAAAATATCCAATATTCACAAATCTAGGTGTTCCAAAGTGAGGGAAAGCCTGAGTTAAATCTGGAGGAAAAAGATTGAGTATGTTAATAAGCAAACCAAATATTTAAGGGATCAACATTTCCTATCTTTTTTCTTAAGTTTTTTCCTTTCCAAACGTAGCAAACTTGGTTTTAAAATGTTTAAAATACAGAATACATACACATAGTGATTCTGATGCCAATATTTATTTAAAAAAAGACTATCACATTAATAGGGCAACAGGATCTTGGCATGAAAAACTCAGTTAGCACTGCGACTCTTTACTCACCAACATCACAAGCCCTTAAAAACTTAGAGCTGTACATCTGGCATTTCTCTTACACAAATTTTTAGGAGAGTCATACAAACAAAACAACATGGAAAGTAAAGGGGAGGCAAGAGTTCAGAGAAGCAATTGAGAAATAGGCACGGGAATTTGCATAGAGGAAAGAAGGTAGAATTTAAGTAGGTGGAAGGTAGGAAGAGTAAAGCAACATAGACAAAAATAGCATGGAGACAAGCTCACTGGGGGAGTTGACTAAAAAGAGGAATGCAAAGTCAAGGAAACTAATGAGTTAGAGAACAGGGGAAAAGGTAGTACCAGACAGTTACTTTTTAAAAAACAAGTCAAGACGGCTCGGGGCCTGTGGCTCAAGGGGCTAAAGTGCCAGCCACGTACACCTGAGCTGGCGGGTTCGAATCCAGCCTGGGCCTGCCAAACAACGATGACGGCTGCAACCAATAAAAAACAAGTCAAGGAACAATTATGAAAACTAAAGACCTAACGGTACAAATATAACATATTAAATCATAGAAATGGACGGCAAGAAAAGCAGCATTCAAAGCTCAAAGACAGGTTTGGGCAAACATCCACTGATTTGGATTCTGTAATGTAATTCTCTCCAAGGCTGAAAAATGCAGACCATTACTACCCAAAGGAAAAAAAACAAAACCTGAATCTACCATATTAACCTGGTAGATTATAACCTACATATAGCGCGCGTGTGTGTGTGTGTGTGTGTGTGTGTGTGTATTAACCTGGTAGATTATAACATACATATATAAGATATGTATATACACATATATATGTTAAACTGGTAGATTTGGGTTGTGTGTGTGTGTTCTAGAAAAGGAAGGAAGATGTTCTAAATTGAAGATGAGAATACAGAAATAGGAGGGTGCAGGGGCTCACACCTATAATCCTAGTACTCCACAAGGCCAAGGTGGAAGGATCACTTGAGCTCAGGAGCTCAAGACCAGCCTGAGCAAGATCAAGACTCCAAGACCCCTTCTCTACTAAAAATAGGAAAAATTAGCCAGGAATTGTGGCAGGAATCTGTAGTCCCTTTTATTCAGGAGGCTGAAGCAGGATGGCTTGAACCCAGGAATTTGAGGTTGCTATGAGCTAGTCTGATGCATGCACTCTAGCCTGAGCAACAAAGTGAGACTCTGTCTCAGAAAGAAAAAAAAATAATATATATATAGTAAATATATATATTATTATAATATATATAATTATATATAATATATATATTTTTAACATACATATATAGATTGACACTTCACATTGGAACTATTAACTTTCAAGCAGAAGTCTCAAATCCTTCTATCCTGCGATCAAAAAAGCAAGAATAGTGACCCAGACAATAAAGTACAAAAGAATGAAAAGACTACTAAGTAACCATCAATCCATGAATGGATTAATAAATTATGGTAAATGTATACCATGGAATAGTACTCAGCCTTACAGAAAGATGGAGACTTCACCTCTTTCATGCTTACATGGATGGAGCTGGAACATGTTCTTCTTAGCAAAGTATCTCAAGAATGGAAGAAAAACTATCCAATGTACTCAGCCCTGCTATGAAGCTAATTTATAGCTTTCATATGAAGGCTATAACCCAACTATAGCACAAGAATATGGAGAAAGGGGCAAGGGAGGGGAGGGGAGGGGAGAGGATGGGTGGAGGGAGGGTAATTGGTGGGGCCACACCTATGGTGCATCTTAGAAGGGTACAGGCAAAACTTACTAAATGCAGAATACAAATGTCTTCATACAATAACTAAGAAAATGCCATGAAGGCTATGTTAAACAGTTTGATGGAATCATTTCAGATTGTATATGAAACCAGCACACTGTACCCCTTGATTTCACTAATTTATGCAGCTGTGATTTAATAAAAAAAAAAAAAAAAAAGCAGAAGGAATCGCGGTACCAGACATGAGACACTACTATAAATCGATACTGATCAAAACAGCATGGTACTGGGACAAAAACTGAGAGGTAGATGTTTGGAACAGAATAGAGAACCAAGAGATGAATCCAGCTACTTACTGTTACTTGATCTTTGACAAGCCAGTTAAACATAGCCACATATTTTCATTTCTGTTGGATATGGCCCTAGAAGAGGAATCCCTGGGAGGGTGTGCCTATGTTCACTTTTGGAATACAGTAATAAACAGTTTTCCAAGTGCTTGTACCAGTCTATATGCCAACCATTTCTGAGCATTCTAGTTCCACAGCATCACTAACACTTGATATGGTCAGTCTTTTAAAAATTTTAACCAGTCTGGTGACTTCATAGCACTATATTTGATTGTGGTTTGTTGGTTTATTATTATTGTTAAGGTAGAATTAACATGTGGTAAAATGTACAAATCCTAAGGTACAATTCAATAAATTTTTTCAAAAATAAACTTGTTTGAGTTTTAAGGTTTTGAGTTGTTTAACTGTCAATTTTTCTATTAAGAAGATTTTGATAAATTAAGTCCCTTGTGGCTGAAGATAGAAAACTGTTTTTACTTTGTGCTTCCAGCCCCCTCCTTCCAGTGGCAGGCATCACACACAGGTGCTGCAAGCAAGGTCTGTGGACTGCTGGATTGCCCCTGTTAGTACAGTTACCTTCCTCAGAGAATACTAACCTACTGACTTGAGAGGCAATGGTACAGAAAAGGGAAAGGCAACCAGTAGCTTTGGAGTTTCAGAAACTTCACATAGCAGCTCAGGCTCAGAAAGTCTGCCTGTTCTGCCCCACGCTCTTGTTCCTTGTGCCATACAAGAAATATGTGACAAGAATGAAGACAAAGAGCAATTGAACTGCAAGTCACCTCTGTCCTTCTGGTAGCTCTCGTCACATTCCTGAATGAGTTATGTGAATTAGGTATTTATGTCATGGCGAAAACACATTCTTCCCCATGTCCCTGTACACACAGGTCCTGATGCGTTATACGTCATTTCATTATAGGAATTGTACCAAATAGTTGTAATTTTTCTGAATATAGAAAAGACATTTAAAAGAACTGGCTTATAAAAAGGCAATGGCCTGGATGGTCTTTGTCAAATAAATCATCCTCAGTTTTCCTTTCAGTAACCATGTCAATCACTCATGGAGGCTGGGTGATGCAGATAATTGGTTCTGCTAGGATTTGGCAAATTAATCTGGATTTTGTTTATTTCCATCTATAAAGGAGGATCACAGCCTCCTGGGGCTATATAAGGATCACAGGAGGGACCATTACAAAGCTTATGTTACAAAATTTTAGCACCTCTCTTTCTTTTTTAGGCAGGAGTATTGTTACTAATGATTAAATGGCATTAATGGAGCTGAGAGGAAAGTTCAATGACCACAAGCTCCAAGACTGATGTAAGGTCTCCCATCTAGAGGGCTCAACATGTTATGTTCCTGTGGAAGAGGGTGTTCCCTGGTTCTTGGCTCCCAGTGTCAACAATGAGCACTGGTAGTAGCTGATGCTGGACTGATCACCATCAATACATGTTTATTACAGAACAAAAGCACACAAAGTATAAGGAGAATACATCTGAAGAGCAATACAGAGAAGAGACCCCGAGTCTGAGCCCCTACTGTCATAGACTAACTACGCTAATTCATTTGTTCCTCCCACACCCAGGATGGGCAATGGCTACCCACCTTTGAGGTGACAGGTTGGGGTTATATAACAAAACTTACTAATATACATGTGTCCTCCCTAGAACCTTCCATAAAAACACATGGGGGTAGAAATTTGCAAGTTGATTACATGATAATGGGCCCAAACAGACCAGGTCAATGTAAGGTCATAAGAGGCTTCTCACCATCTATTTCGAGTGGAGAACAGTCCCTAGCCAGTAACTTGGTTCCTACTCCCCACCCTTGGCTGCACCCCTTAGTCTCACGGGGTGAGAAGGAGAGAACCTGGGGGCTGACAGTAAGTCTCCTCCAGGTCCCAGCCACTCTTGCCCTCCATCTCTGGGATTAAAGCTTAGGGGCTGAGGTGCCACGTCTTCCCCTAAGGCAGGAAAGAAGGAAGCTGGGGGCTGAGGCTGCACGTCTATCCGCTTAGGCACGGCAGCCGTAGAGGGCAGGACCAGCCTTGAGCAGATGCTGCAGGGCTTCTGTTTGCTGCTGCCACAGCTACTGAAGCTCCCACCTCAAGGGTCACCGCACAAGCCAATGCTGACAAAGGAGGCTCCTCTGTAGGTTGCTTCCTTCTCCCTGCTCTGCGTGAGCCTGGCCGTGACCTGGACCTACAAAAAGAACAGACTGTGGCCCCAATATCACAGATATTTTAGAACTTCTACCCAAGTAACCCAGTGTCTCTGCCCTGGACACAGGCAGAGACTGTGTTACTCAGGTCAGTCCTATGTCCACACTGATGTGACCCAAGTGATGCCATTCTCAGATCATAGCTTCCAAGACTACTGTGGTCATCATCCTCTCCTTGGCTGAAGTAGAACAGGCCTGTGGGTTGGTTATGGGACAACTCTGGAAGCAGCTCATTTTGCTTAGTCCCAATTCCATTGAGTGCAACTCAGTCACGTGTCCACACTTCCTGTGAGGGAGGCTGGGAAATGCAGTCTAGCCCAGTGTCCAGGAAAGAGGAAAATGCAGATTTCAATGACCATTACTGGTCTCAGCTAAAGACAGGTCAGGGTGACCTTTGTCATGTTCAAGGGAATATGGCAGCAGCCATAGTAAGGCAGTGATGTAGGTAAAGATGAGAGGCTCTCAAAAAATGTTCATAAAGTGCTTTTAGTACTGTTGCTTAAAATCTGTTTCCAGACATCTTGAATTCATAGACTCTGTGGTAGGCATTGCTACCATACATTTAACCTGTCGCTCAATTTACCAGGCAATCTATCTGGACTCCTAAATGTGAGTAGAACTTTCTATACTCCTGTGGAGCATGTACTGGTTTCAAAGTCCAAGTGGATCCAAGACACTTGAACCCATCCGAATTTTTATCTGACCTCAAAGTTAAATCTTGAGGCAATCTAGGGTCTTGGGAGGGATAAATTTTCTAAGATTTCAAGGGCTTGTAGGGAAGCCTTTTGATCCTGTATTAAATGAGGTTCAGCAGTGAGGATCCCAAGGGGTGACAAGCACTGGGTCTGCTGGGGGCTCAATGTCTCTTACCACAGTAGTCATGAATATAACACACTCTGCAAACTTAATTTTAATTTTGAGGATCCTTCCCCACTTCCCTCTTACTCCCCACTTCCAATTCCACCAGGTTGTTCAGATAATCTCCATTCATTGGTCTAGTTGCAGGAGTAGTCATAAAATCGGGTTGCTCTGGCAACAGCAGGCTTGAAAGATTCCAGTGTCTGGTCACTGAGATTTGCTCCTAAGCATCTTCTCATTGTTTCCTCTTTTGCCCTTCAGCTATAGTGGTTTCTGTCTGTTTTTCTTATGCCATGTGGGAAGGCAAGGGGATCATTCTCCCCTCTCCTTCTCAGGCTAGGAAAAAGAATCCCTATTAGCATGCCTATGGCCCATCCCCATTCATGCTCTCTGCAGCTGTTTCCTCACAATGGTACTGCTTGGAAAGCAGGGAAAGCCTCTTCCTTGCCATCCTCCTGCGCCTCTGCTGGTGATTTCTCTTCTGGTGGCCTGCTCACAACCTGGAAGCATTCTTATCTAGTCCCCTAGGGTCATACCTTTATTCTCAAACCTGCTGCTGTCACCCAGGGTGTCTCTATGTTTCTTTGAAGACTTCACGTTTAGAAGACCAAGGTCCAAAAGAGGAAGTTATTATTATTTTTTATTTCTCTGTATTCTACTCTGTAACTTCAACCTCCTAGTGGAATGAGAATAAAGCAGTTTAACAACTAGGATGAGAGGTGAAGGAGAAAGTGATAATCCCCATCACTTAATGCATGAGAGTAATATTCTACAACAGAAATTCACCTGCTTAACCTTTTGAGACTTACAAAACACAAACACATACACACAAAGTAAGCAAGCAAATCTATTGTCCTGAGGTAGCATTTAAAATAGATGTGTGGTGAGCCTCAGCATTTCAAATGGTTTCTATTCAGCTACATGTACACATAGGCTGAAATACATAGTAGATACTTTTGTAAGAAAAAATTGCCCAAGACTTGAAAATAGGCAAATGAAATTATAGTGTCCTTTCAGATGAGGGGAAAACATTCTAGTGAACTCTTGGGGAGGGTGGGTAATTGGATACTATAAGAGTATGCA
Source organism: Perodicticus potto (assembly GCA_963574655.1). Classification (NCBI taxonomy): domain Eukaryota; kingdom Metazoa; phylum Chordata; class Mammalia; order Primates; family Lorisidae; genus Perodicticus; species Perodicticus potto. The sequence goes on from CAUYRH010002940.1 coordinate 16,824, forward strand.
CCTTTTCATTGGCTTTTCTGGTGACTATTTTACAATTCTGTTGAGGATAAAAGTTAATGCATAGAAAATTATTCTTGTGGATAGCAATGCGAATGAATTTTTTGTGGTACAGAGACAATTGATTTCTGCAAATTTGAAGAGTTAATCCAAAAGCCAAGGGGACACTATCTACTTTGTCATTTACTAGGAAATCCATTTGTGCATTCCTTTCTCTCTATATATTATCTATTTATATATGTTACTCAAATTCTTCTTTGGCTCAGTCTTGTTTGGTTGTTTTTTTTTTTGACAGAGTATCACTTTGTCACCCTTGGTAGAGTGCTGTGACTTCATAGCTTATAGCAACCTCAAACTCCTGGGCTCAAGTGATCCTCTTGTTTCAGCCTACCATGTAGCTGGGACTATAAGTGCCTACCACAATGCCAAGATATTTTTTAGAGTTGGCATCTTACTCTTGCTTAAGCTGATCTCAAACTCATGAGTTCAAGCATTCTACCTACCTTGGCTTTCTAGAGTGCTAAGATTGGCTCCATCTTTACACACTAATGATGTGTTCATTTTACATTTATATAAAAGTCAAGTTTTTTACTTTTTGAAAATTAATATTAGTCTTTTATAGTACAAATGCCACTACAAAAGTTCTGAGACAGACTGTGTTATGGTCCATTATTTCACTTCCAAGAAGTACAGTTGATAGCAACATCCTTTATGATTCACATGTGCAAGTTTCAACATTCTCGGTTTATCCGTGTTGCTGGGAGGGCCCCATTTGTTTCCCTCTATGCCACACTCAGTTGGCATTAGCTATTAATCTTGGAAGAGAGCACTTTTGCAGGATGATTTTTTTTCTTTCTTTTTTTTTTCAGAAAGAGTTTGGTAATTTTCTTTAAAGTTAAACATACATACAAAACATAACACAACAAACTCACTCGTAAGATGTCTCAAGAATTCAATGAATTCAAAGACAAAATGACCAAAGATTTTGACACATTGAGACAAGAAGTTGCAGCCCTTAAAGATCTAAGAAATTCAGTAGAATCCCTCAGTAACAGAATGGAGCAAACAGAAGAAAGAATTTCTGACATGGAAGACAAAGCTTTCAAACGCTCTCAGACCTCCAAAGAGCAAGAGAAATGGAAGGCAAAAACAGATCACTCTCTCAGAGAGCTCTGGGATAACTCGAAGAAAACCAATACTCACCTCATAGGGATCCCCAAAAGTGATGAAGCAGCTTCACAAGACACAGAGTCTCTTATTAATAAGATTATGAAAGAGAACTTTCCAGACCTGCCAAGAGATTCTGAAATTCAGATAGCAGACAGTTTCAGAACCCCAACATGACTCAACCCAAATAAGACATCCCCCAGGCACATCATAATTAAGTTCACTAAAGTAAATATGAAGGAGAAAATTTTAAAAGCAACCAGATGCAAGAAATAGATAACCTATAAGGGGAAGAATATTAGAATAACTGCAGATCTCTCTGATCAAACCTTTCAAGCTAGAAGAGAATGGTCATCGACTTTTAATCTCCTAAAACAAAATAACTTTCAACCCAGGATCCTGTATCCAGCCAAAATGATTTTCATTTATGATGGAGAAAGTGCAGGATGACTTCCTATGATTTTAAAAGTGGGTTAAACAAGTCTCAAAGCCTTGAGTGTTTGCAATGGCTTCTGGGAACCTTTCTCCTTCTTACGTGACAATTTTTCAGTGGTTTCAAAAATTCAGAAGAGGCTGAACCTCACTGGAAACAAGGAGAGGAGTGGGTACAGTCACTGTGGAAACCATGGTTTGCCAAAACAGTCTAGTGGAGTGACATTTAAGGACATTGAAGTGGCACTAATATTGGATCACTGGTAATGTCCAGAAGACAGCACAATTATCTTTGAGTCAGGAAATTTTCATCCCGATGGGTGCCTCACTTTGACAGAGGAGCAAAAGCACATCCATGTTGAATGGTATGAATAAACTCTGGTTAGATTCAGGGAAGCAAGTTTCTGACATTGTTACTGGTGATGAAACCTGGGCTTATCGTTTTGATCCAGTCAACAGTGTGGATTTTTCCTGATGAAAATCCAACAAAAGTGAAGAGGCCCCAAAGTGTTAGAAAGAAAAAGATGGCAACTTTCTTCTCTAAAAATGGTCATGTCACAACAGTTCTTCTGGAGGAACAAAGGACTGTTACTGCTCAGTGGTACATAACGGTGTGCCTACTGAACGTTTTCAGGAAGCGTCAAGAACAATAGCCAAGGACAGGTTTGCAGGGTACCATCTTGCACTGTGACAATGCATCTGCTTTCACAGCCAACATCACCATTCAGTTCCTTGAGTCCACAGAGGTTACACTAATGACTCATCCACCCTATGGTCCTGACCTGACCCTGTGTGATTATTTCATATTCTCTTTAATAAAAATCTCATATGCGGAAGAAGGTTCTTCAGCCCTGAAGAAGCTGTTCGTGATCTTATAGCTCATGAAGAAAATCAGTGGGAAGTGTTTTCAAAACTGGTTTACAAGAATTCAAAAGTGCATAAAATGTGATGGCAATTATTCTGAGAAGATATGGTAATCAAGACAATTATACATTTTTAAATTTTTGTGTATCTCCAAATTTCAGATTGTCTCTGTATAAGCTATTTCTTTCATACCCTCCTTGACCCATATTCCAGATAGTTTCTCAAAGGTTTTCCACATTTCATTTTGTCTTCCCGATAATCTTCACAATGATAGGTAATAAAATTTCTATTTTACACAATAAAAACAGGCTCAGGGAATTGTTTGGCTTTAGCTCCAAGGTGGTTAAAACATAATGAGTAATACAGCTGGAGTTTCAATAAATATCAATCTTCCTTCTAAGCCCTGTGCCTCTACCATATAACCCTGGATTATTTTAAAGTCAAAATTGCTGAAAACTGTACAGTCTACTTGTAAAAGTTAAAGTATTAGAAGACTTGTGGCTCCTCATTTTAACACTTTTCAAGAAAAGGCAAATTGTTAGCTTTGAGGTTTAAATGTAAAGCAAAACAAAATGAAAAAAATAAAAAAACAACAATTATAATAAAACCCAAAGCAACAACAAATTTTTTTCTTTTTTCCCTCTTTTTTATTTTTATTAATCATAAATACATAAATCATGTATACATTAATGCATTTATGGGGTACAATGTGCTGATTTTATATACAATTTGGAATGCTTACATCAAACTGGTTAACATAGCCTTCACCTCACTTAATTATTGTGTTAAGACATTTATACTCAAGGGTACATGTCTATTAAGTGTAGAGTATAAATGTCTTAACAACAAAAATCCAAAGCAACTTTTGTATCCGTATTATATAGAGGATAGGCTATAGAAAGTTGAATAAGAATGTCAGTTGCATAATGGAATAGTTGATATTTAAGAGGCTAATGATCACCAATCTAGTGGAGAGGCAAGGCATATACATGTGAAGTTAAAAATATCCATGATACTAAAATATTTGAACAGCATTTTTTCAAAAATAAATAGATAAATCATCACAATTAATTAGTAATTGGTGATCAAATAAATTATTCTTCTGCTTGGTGGAAAGAAAAACATAGAAGATTATGTTTTATAACAGCTTAGTATTCAGGTTCAAAGTTGGTCAGTTTGCTTTATTTTCCTTTACCTCTTCTCTCCAAACCATAAGGAAGCTGTGATTCAAAGTTAAATAGTACCAGCCCTGAGTGTTTCATTATACACATAGAATTCTTGCTTTCCTCACACTGGTTTGACTTTACTGATTTTTTTTTAATCTTTCTTTCCTGATCTGTTGATTCATGACAGTTTGAAGAGCTGCTATAAATACTATTTTTCTTGAATTTCCAGGCCAAGTAAATATGTTAAATGATAAGAACTAAAGGCAGGACTGACTTCATAATTTTCAGACCCTATACAAATGAAAATGTAGACACCATGTTCCAACAAGAAAAAGCACATCATTAACACTCAAGGAGTTCCAGCATGTTCCCCTGCAGTACCAACTTTCCCCAGGAGGACCACTACCCTGACATCTAAGAGCACAGGTGAGGTTGACCTCTTTTTGGTTTTAGATTAATGGAATCTTTATATTAATATATGGCTTCCTTCACTCAATATTATGATTGGGAGATATTTCCCATTGTGTGTAATTGTAATTTGTTTATTTTCATTGCTAAATAACATTCATTTCATAAAATCTTAAAATTGTTACTACTAAGATTATGGTATATTTCCCTTTTCTCAAATCACACATACACATTGTGGTGAATTCAGACTACTCTGAATACAGGTGAAAAGGGAGGGTTGTATATTAACTGAATGTTGACCTTTGAATAGGATGTTGGTTGCTCAGTAACCATGTTGAGTTAAATTTCCAGAAGATATTGCTGACACCCTCAATCATATCATATTCTTTTCCAAACGAATATATATTTTTCTTTCAGTGAGTGAAGTAATGTACATAACTTTAGTTAGTGATATATCAAACCTGTATACAATCTTTTCTTACAGTTCTGGGAACCTGACAACTTTCTCTTATTCCATTTCCAAGTGGTTGGTCTCTAGTTCTTGTCATGTTAATGTGATGAAAACCATGAAAAAATCACAGGTGCATAACAGGAAAAAACTTCCTGAAATGAGCCACAGCAAAATGTGGGTAAGTTACGCCCTAGTTTGTTTTGAATGCAAAGATATGTCATCAAACATTTGCTTGTAATGGTTTTGAAGTTTCAAAGACTATATTTTATTCTCTTTATTTTTTGTAAAAGTGCATTCTTGACATATAATTCACATACAATTCACTAAAGGTGTACAGTTCAGTGGTCTTTAGTATATTTACAGAACTATACAACTTTCACCACTACAAATTTTAGGATTTTTTTGTTATTAAATCATAGCTGTATACATTAATGCAATCATGGGATACAATGTGCTGGTTTTATATACAATCTGAAATATTTTCATCAAACTGGTTAACACACTCAACATGACGAGATTTCAATTATTGACATTTATGCACCCAACCAGAATTCACCTCAATTTGTAAGAGAGACTCTAACACACATGAGCAACTTGATTTCCTCCAGCATCATAATAGTCAGAGATTTTAACATTCCTTTGGCAGTATTGGATAGCTCCTCCAATAAGAAGCTAAGCAAAGAAATTTTAGACTTAAATTTAACCATTCAACAATTGGAATTTATAGACATCTACAGAACATTTCATCCTAACAAAACTGAATACACATTTTTTTCATCAGCCCATTTAACATACTCCAAAACTGATCACAACTTAGGTCACAAGACTAACCTCAGCAAATTTAAAAGAATAGAAATTATTCCTTGCATCTTCTTGGACCATCATGGAATAAAATTTGAACCCAATAACAACAGGAATCTACATACGCTTACAAAAACATGGAAACTAAATAACCTTATGCTGAAGAATAGCTGGGTCATAAATGAGATTAAGAAGGAAATTACCAAGGTTTTGGAACAAAACGAAAATGAAGACACGAATTATCAGAACATGTGGGATACTGCAAAGGCAGTCCTAAAAGGGAAATTTATAGCACTGCAAGCCTTCCTCAAGAGAATGGTAAGAGAGGATGTTAAAAACTTAATGGGACATCTCAAGCAACTGGAAAAGGAAGAACATTCCAACCCCAAACCCAGCACAAGAAAAGAAATAACAAAAATTAGAGCAGAATTAAGTGAAATTGAAAACAAAAGGATTATACAACAGATCAATAAATCAAAAAGTTGGTTTTTTGAAAAGGTCAGTAAAATAGATAAACCTTTGGCTAACCTAACCAGGAAAAAAGAGTAAAATCTCAAATTTCATCAATCAGAAATGGTAAAGACAAAATAACAACAGTCTCCTCAGAAATTCAAAAAATCCTTAATGAATATTACAAGAAACTCTATTCTCAGAAATACAAAAATCTGAAGGAAATAGATCAATACTTGGAAACACGCCACCTCCCTACACTTAGTCAGAATGAAGTGGAAATGTTGAACAGGCCTATGTCAAGTTCTGAAATAGCATCAACTATACTGCTATGACTTTTAAAACATTTTTATCACTCCCAAAGGAAATTCCACATTCTTTAGTAGTTACTCCCTATTTTTCCCTCAGTTTCCCCTCTCCCCCACTGCCATCTCCTAGATAAGCACTAACATACCTTATCTCTATAATTTTGCCTTCTGGACCTTTCCTATTAACAGAATCATATAATATGTGCATTTTTGTAAATGGCTTCTTTAAAACTTAACCTGATGTTTTTGAGTTGTAATATGTGTTGCTACTTCATTCTTTTGCATGGCTGAATAATACTCAATTGTACAGATATGCCACATTTTGTTTAACATTTATCAATTGATGGACATGTGGATGGTTTCCATGTTTTGGCTAATATGAATAATGACAAGATTTTATGTGACAATATTAATGTTTTTATTTTCTTTGGTATATGCCTAGAAGTACAATTGTTGCATCAAATGGGAATTCTCATTTTTAACATTTTTAGAAATTTCCAGACGGTTCTCCAAAGTACCTGCATTATTTTATGTTCCTACTGACAATGTATGATGATACTAATTTCTTCCCATCTTCAATAACACTTGCTATTATCTGTCTTTTTTATAAAAGCCATCCATGTGGGTGTGAGGTGGTATCTCATCATGACTTTGGTGTATATCCCTGATGGCTAAGGATGCTGGGCATCTTTCATCTGCTTATCAGTCATTGGTGTGTCTTCTTTTGGAAAATGTTTATTCAAATCTTTTGGCCAGTTTTTAAGGGGATTATCTGTCTTTTCCTTATTACATTGTAGAAGTCCTATTCATATTTTAGACACTAGAATACATCCCAGATTCTATACATTGGTCCCTAATGAGATATATAATTTGCAAATATTTTTTCCTTTTTTTTGTACATTGTATTTTTACTTTCTTAGTGTTATCCTTTAGTACAAAAGATTTTAATTATGACAATATACATTGGTTTTTATTTTGTCATTTGTGCTTTTGAACTTTATTCTTAAATAAGATTGCAAAGTATGTTTGAATTATTAATTCTTTTTTTTTGAATTGTTAATTCTTAAAAATTTGTTGCATTTTGTTTCCCTGGAACTTAATGTGTTTGCTATCATCTTAGAAAAGAATTTCTGATGGCAAACCAGTCAATGATTTTCTGTGTTTTTGGAGGCTGAAATTCATGCTTATAGTCTACAGATGCTTTGAATAGAAAATCTTTCTAATAGTAATTTTTTTTCTAAGAAGGAAAGTAAGGGTACCCAGGAGATGAATGACCTTGGGATAAGCCACAGTAGAAGAATGTTTGGTAACTGATTGCATCTAGTTATCTTGGCAAACAAAACAAGAAGTTGCTGAAGTAATCAGTCTAATACTGTGTACTTATTGATCCTGGGTCTGAGGCTGGACAAGCAGCAAAGGACAAACTCTGATCTGTTTAGGATCTTACAAGATAAATGGAAGAGACACACAGGAAGAAATTCATGAATGAACAGGAAGTAATTTATGAAAAATATTTCTAACTCCCAGAGCATCCACTTTAATACTCTTCAAGTAAGTCTTCAATAGATAATGTAGAATTGGGGACTAAATAAAGTAGAATGGACCATATGCATGGTTTGACCTTAGGTACCTTTGTGAACTTCTATTTATTCTTCTGTAAATTGGAGCAGTAAAAATGCTTAACTCAGAGAGCTGTAAGGGAGGGCAAATAACCCTGCCTACGAGTGTACATGTGACTGTCAAGACTCATAACTGCAGGGGATACTAGAACAGAGGCAGCAAGGAGGAGAGGTTCCAAACACGGGTTTGAAATTCAATAGAACTGGGTGAAAATTTCATAGCTGTGTGCTCTTAAACAAGCCCTAATCTGTAAAAACCACTTTACAGGACTGCTGTGTGTATTATTTTAAATGATTTAAAATTTACAAAGACTGAATGTGGGAGGACCTTTTAGGTGAAAAATATAGCAGTTGCAAAGCATAAAAACAAGTAGTTCTCCCAAGATGAGAATGTGTATTGAGAAGTAATAAAAACATAGGGCTAGGAACACCTTGGGGAAAAGAAAAAAAAAAAAAAAACAGAATCAGAGGTTTAAACTGGGCCTGATAGGAAGTTACTGAAGAACTCTAATCAATATCTACCTTTTCATGTTCTGGTTTCAGAATGGGGACAAGACAATCTACCATGTAGGAATAAACCTTATGATGGAAACCCTGGGACTTGGGTTTATTTCTATCTCTGCCACTCATTAGCTGTGTATCTCAGACCACTCATTCAATCCCTCTGTTAAGTTTATTCTGAGAAATGGAAAACTCCAAGTTTACCATGATCTCATTTTCTTAGTGGTGCTCTTGTCAGATTGTTACTAAAATTTAGAAGACAAACAACATTGTTCACCCTTGGACTAGGGTTAATTTTTTCATATCCACAGCCTTGGGGCTTTGGAGCACCCTTTATGATTCATGTGAAAAAGTGTGTGAGCATCAACAGGCATCTAATCCTAACCAAAGTGATGCTTGGCAAAACGTTCCAGGTTGTGCACGGGGCTTTCATGCACATGATCCTGCAATGCACTTCTCAAACATTTATTGACATATGACATACGTGGAGAAAGAGCCTCATCCTCAGTGTCCTGTTCTTCCAGCTTTCACAAACTGAACACACCCAGAAGTTAGTTCCTCAGAAGTAGAAAATGACCAGGGCACTAGAACCCTGCTTGCTCCCTCTTCTCATCACTGTATCCCCAAAGGATAATCACTGCCTGGTGGTATATAATAGTTTTTAAATGTTGAAACATTCATTAAAAATAATGATTTCTAGGTCTTTATTTAAAGATCTTTAAATGCCATTCAGAAGTCCAATTATCTGCTTATGCCTGGTTAAGTAGGTACAAACACATTTGGAAAATAATTTGGCTATACGTCTCAACATCTGTTAACATGCTTATGTTATTCCATTCTTGGAAATTTATCCAAAGAAAAATCATCTCAAAAAAGGATTATTTTGCATTCATGAATATATTCACTTCATAGGTACCTCTAATTACTAAACCAGAAAGTAACCTAGACATTCAAAAGTAGGTGAATTATTAAGTAGTTCATAGATATAAACCATAAAACACTAAGCAGCCATTTATAGAGAAAGTACTTATAATGTTTACTAAAAATCAAAAGCGCAAAATTGCAGTGTGTTAGAACCAGATCTATACAACTCAAATGCATGTGGGAAAGATCTGGAAAATATTTATGAAAGGATAATGGTTGCTTACTTTATCTGTTCTGTTATAAAAGTGTTAATGGAGTAAAAATCTGATGGGAAAAAAAAGAATATGTAAGCTTTTGTACTTAAAACAATCTTTTAACAATAATCTATTGTGCATTTTAAAAAGATCAGAAGAGAATAATGCAGATGTTATTAGCATAAAGAAAATATAAATATCTAAGGTGACAAATATCCCAGTTACACTAATGTGACCTTTACATGTTATACCTGTATATTAAACATCACATGTACCCTGAAAATATATACATCTATTATATTTTTGTAAAAAATAAAATAAAATAAAGAATATTTTACAACAGTACATAAGAATATCTTACAACAATCAGGATGTCTAGATTACAAAGCAATAGGGTGGGGTGGGGGAAGATGGCCAACTGGCGCCAGCTTTCAACAGAAGCCCCCGTCAAGAAGGAGAGATAATGGCCAGAAAGAACCTAGTAGAGCTGAAGGTTGGGAGATGAGCTGAGAGAGAAGATTAATAACTGCACATCATTTCTGCTGAGGCAAGCTGTGACTCCAAGAAAGCAAATTTCAGGTACAAAACCCATCCCAAAGAGGACGAGTGTCCATCCCCTCCCCCGAGGAAGTGGCTTGCTTGGGATCTCTACAAGCGAGAAATGAACTGAAGACCTCTTGTCTCACCCCACAGGAGAGAGTGGCTGGAGGCTGAGACTCCTTCTCCAGAGAGACCCTGCTGTGAGCTTGGGCATTATCTTGCCCAGCATGAAAGTTGAACAAATATTTTCCCTGCCATTTTGAACTCCCAGTCCACCTTTCCCCCTCACCTGCTGGTCTAGAAGCCCAACCCCTGCAGAGACCGAATGTCCGTGGTTCTTTGCTAGAACCAGGCATTGCATGGGTTGCAACAGTGCAGCTGCACTGAAACAGTGAGTCCAGTAGCAATGCAGAAAGGCACAGGGGGAGGGTGTCTGGCTTGGCTCTGTGCAAGTGCAAATCAGTGGCAAGTGGAGGCTCAGGATGCCAGGCAGGTGAGGCTCGGGAACCCCACAAAGCATCTCCCACACAGCATTAGTGATAGGTCAAATTTTGGAGAGACACCTCCCCTATTCTGTGAACTACCAGAGGAAGCCAGACCTCACCCTGCAGGGGTACAAGGAGAGCAGTGTGGCTGGGCTGCAGGCACCATCTCTGAGGGAGATAAACATTTGCTGCTTTATTATCCTCTGGTTTGGAATAAACTCATGAGGTACACTCCCCAGTTTCCATTGAGCACCCAAAGTAGTCAGGCTTCAGCTCTCCCTGCTGGCTGGTGGCAGAGTGTGGCAGCCTGGCTGAGGAGGCATAGACTCCCCTTGGATTCTGACAGGTGCAAATCCCTGGTGCATTTTACTCATTGAAGGGAACTGGGCCACAGCCCTGTGGAGTTACCAGGGACTTGGTGTGATGGAGGTGCAAGGTGGGGAAGGAGGCACCAGCCTCCCTGGACTAACTCTTTTGCTGGATGGGCCTTTCTGACTCCACAAAGCACCAGAGCAAGTCACACTTGAGCTGCCAGTGGACTGCTGCTATCTAGTTGCTGGCGACCTTTTGAACTCTCCTACTTGATTTACATTTGTGCTGACTGGGACCATTTGTTTGGAACTCTTGACCTGGGCAATCAACCAGGGACTCTCCAAGGTTGTACCCCAGTTGTGTTGTAGTGGGAGGGTCTGATTCTTTTCTTCCAGCTGTTACCCATGGAGGAGCAGGGTGTCTTAGTTGCTTGTATTTCTACACACCTAATATTTCAGCCCAAAGCCACTGATTCACTAGGATTGGACAGAGACTAGTTGAATACAAGACTGAACCACTGAGCCCCATCGCACCAAGCAGGTCCCCAGAGTCTCAGGCTGCAATACTGAACAGGACCTTTGTAAAGCTGTAGGGGAAAAGTCGCAGTCACTAGTCCCAGCTCTTTGGTAAAAAGCTGGTTAATTACAACTCCAGGAGCCCTCAATACAGTTTCACCTTACTGGCTTCTCTAGCCAAATGGTGAAAAATAATCATGGGGCAGAATCAGCAGAAAAACTCTGGCAACATGAATAATCAGAGTAGATCAACTTCCCCAAGGAATGACAAAGGAGACACAACAGAAGATCCCATTCATAAACAAATGGCTGAGATGTCAGAAATTGAGTTCAGATTTTGGATGGCAAATAAGATTAATAGAATGGAAATAAAGTTGAAATTCAAAATTCAAGGAGTAATTGAGAAGTTGTTTCAAGAATTCAATGAATTCAAAGACAAAATATCCAAAGATTTACTCAAAATGCCACAAGAAATTTCAGCTCTCAAAGATCTGAAATACAGTAGAATCCTTCAGTAACAGAATGGAGCAGGTATATGAAAGCATCTCTGACATTGAAGACAATTCTTTTGAATGCTCCCAAATGCTCAAAGAGTCAGAGAAGTGGAGAGCAAAGATGGATCATTCCCTGAGAGAGTTATGGGATTACTCCAAAAGACCAAACATTTGCCTTATAGGAATTCCCGGAGGAGAAGAGGATGTTCCTAAAGACATGGATGCTCTACTCCAAGATATAATCAAGGAGAACTTCTCAAGAATGGCAAGAGATACCCAAATTCAAATAGCAGACAGTTTCAGAACCCCAGCATGACTCAATCCAAATAAAGCATCTCTTAGTCACATTGTAATTAACTTTGCCAAAGTTAATATGAAACAGAAAATTTTCCAAGCATCCAGACATAAGAAAATCATAACCTACAAGGGGAAGAATATTAGAATGACTGCAGATCTCTCAGCTGAAACTTTTCAAGCCAGAAGAGGATGGCCAGTGACCTTCCAGCTCCTAAAACAGAGCAACTTTCAGCCCAGAATCCTGTATCTATCTAAACTGAGTTTCATTTGTGATAGATAAATCAAATGCTTTAATGACATACACATGTTGAAGAAATTTGCTATAACTAAACCAGCTCTCTAGGATATTCTCAGACCCATCCTCCACGATGACCAGCACAATGCTATACCACCAAAGTAAACTTACTCAGAAATTTTTGATCAAAATCTAAATTCCACAGTGGTGAAAAGATTAAAAATGTCCACTGGACTTCCAAAAAACTTGACACCCAAAATACTACCAGGCTTATCAATTCTCTCAATTAATGTGAATGGTTTAAATTCTCCTTTAAAGAGGCACAGGTTGGCTTATTGTATACATAACCCCAGATACATAAATCTTCTGCATATCAGAATCTCCTCTTACTTTATAGGATAAAAATAGACTCAGTGTGAAGGGATGGACATCTATAATTCAAGCAAAGGGAAATCAGAAAAATAGCAGTGGTTGCAATTTTATTGGCAGATAATAGGCTTTAAACCAAAAAAGGTAAGAAAAGATAAGGATGGTCACTTCATATTTGTTAAGGGAAACACTCAACATGAAGAGTATCCAATTATTCACATTTATGTGCCCAACTAGAACACTCCTCAATTTATAAGTGAGAACCTAACAGACATGAACAATTTGATATCTCCCAGCACCATAATAGTCAGAGATTTTAACACACTTCTGGCAGTGTTGAATAGATCCTCCAATAAGAAACTAAACAAAGAAATTTTGGACTTAAACTTGACCCTGCAAGAAATGGACTTAACGGACATCTATAGAACATTTCATACTAACAAAACTGAATACACATTCTTCTCATCAGCCCATGGAACATCCTCCAAAATTGATCACATCTTAGGTCACAAGTCTAACCTCAGTAAATTTAAAAGAATAGAAATTATTCCTTGTATTTTCTCAGACCATCACGGAATAAAAGTCAAACTTCACAACAAGAAGTATCTTCATAATCATACAAAGACATAGAAACTAAATACTCTTATGCTGAATGATAGCTGAGTCCTAGATGAAATTAAGAAGGAAATTACCAAATATTTGAAACAAAACAATAATGAAGGCACAAATTATCAGAACCTGTGGGATACTGCAAAGGCAGTCCTAAGAGGGAAATTTATAGTGTTTCAAGCCTTCCTTAAGAAAATGGAAGGAGAGGAAGTCAGCAACTTAATGGAATATCTCAAGCAATGGGAGAAGGAAGAACATTTCAACCCCAAACCCTGCACAAGAAAAGAAATAAGCAAAATTAGAGCAGAATTAAATGAAATTAAAAACAAAAGAATTATACAATGGGTGAATGAATCAAAAAGTTGGTTTTTTGAAAAGGTTAACAAAATTGATAAACCTTTGGCTAACCTAACCAGAAACAGAAAAGTAAAATCCCTAATATCATCAATCAGAAATGACAAAGGTGAAATAACAACTGATACCTCAGAAATTCAAAAAATCCTTAATGAATACTACAAAAAACTCTATTCTCAGAAATAAGAAAACCTGAAGGAAATCGACCAATACTTGGAAGCATTCCACCTTCCTAGACTTAGCCAGAAAGAATTGGAAATGTTGAATAGACCTACATCAAGAACTGAAATAGCATCAACCATATGAATCTTCGAAAAAGGAAGCGTCGGGGACCAGATGGCTTTACATCAGAATTCTACCAAACTTTTAAAGAGGAACTAAAACCTATATTACATAACATTTTTCAAAGCATAGAAAAAGAAGGAATACTTCTTAACACATTCTATGAAGCAAATATCACCCTGATCCCCAAAACAGGAAAGGATCCAACAAGGAAAGAAAATTATAGACCAATATCTTTAATGAATATAGATGCAAAAATATTCAATAAGATCCTAGCAAACAGTATCCAGCAACACATCAAACAAATTATACACCATGACCAAGTTGGTTTTATCCCAGGGTCTCAAGGTTGGTATATGTAAATCTATATATGTAAATCAATAAATCAATACATAAATCAATATATGTAAATCTATAAGTATAATATATCACATAAACAAAATAGAAATAAAAGCCATATGATTTTCTCAGGTGATGCAGAAAAAGCTTTTGATAATATCCAGCATCATTTCATGATCAGAACACTTAATAGGTATAGAAGGGACATTTCTTAAACTAATAGAGGTCATCTATCATCTATAGCAAAGCCACAGCCAATATGGTATTGAATAGAGTAAAATTGAAAACATTTTCACTCAGATTAGAAATCAGGCAAGGTTTCCCATTGTCTCCACTGCTTTTTAACATTGTAATGGAAGTCTTAGCCATCGCAATCAGGCAAGAGAAGGAGATCAAGGGTATCCAAATAGGATCAGAGGAGATCAAACTTTCACTTTTCATAGATGATATGATTTTATACCTGGAAAACCCCAGGGATTCAACTACAAAACTCTTAGAAGTGATTAAGGAATACATCAGCATCTCAGGATACAAAATCAATACTCATAAATCAGTAGCTTTTATATATACCAACAATAGTTAAGCTGAAAAAAAAGTCAAAGACTCTATTCCTTTTACAGTAGTGCAAACATGAAATATCTGGGAATTTACCTAACAAAGGAGGGAAAAGATCTCTATAAAGAGAACTATGAATCTCTGAGAAAACAAATAGCTGAGGATATTAAGAAATGGAAAAACATACCATGCTCGTGGCTGAGAAGAATCAACATTGTTAAAATGTCCATACTACCCAAAGCAATATATAAATTTAATGCAATCCCTATTAAAGTACCACTGCCATACTTTAAAGATCTGGAAAAAATAGTATGTTGTTTTATATGGAATCAGAAAAAACCTTGAATAGCCAAGACATTACTCAGAAATAAAAATAAATCAGGAGGAATCACGCTACCAGACTTCAGACTATACTATAAATCTATATAGTGATCAAAACAGCATAATAGTGGTACGAAAATAGAGGTAGATGTATAGAACAGAATAGAGAACCAAGGGATAAACCCATACACTTATTATCATTTGATTTTTGATAAACCTACCAAAAACATAAACTGGGGGAAAGATTCCCTATTCAACTAATGGTCCTGAGTGAATTGGCCGGAGACTTGTAAAAGACTGAAACTGGACCCACACCTTTCACCATTAAGAAAAATTGAGTCTCACTGGAAAAAAGATTTAAACTTAAGACATGAGACTATAAAGATTCTTGGAGAGAGTACAGGGAAAACACTTGAAGAAATTGGTCTGGGAGAATACTTTATGAGGAGGACCCTCCAGGCAATTGAAGCAACACCAAATATACATATACTGAGATCTGATCAAATTAAAAAGCTTCTGCACAGCCAAGAATACAGTAAATAAAACAAGCAGACAGCCCTCAGAATGGCAGAACATATTTTCAGGTTATGTTTCTGACAAAGGTTTGATAACCAGAATTCACAGAGAACTCATACTTATTAACAAGAAAAGACCAAGTGATCCCATTTCATTGTGGGTAAGAGACTTGAACAGAAGCTTCTCTGAAGAAGACAAGTGCATGGCCCATAAAAACATGAAAAAATGCTCGTCATCTTTAATCATCAGAGAAATGCAAATCAAAACCACTGTGAGATATCATCTAACTCCAGTAAGAGTAGCCCACATAACAAAATCCTAAAACTACAGATGTTGGCGTGGATTAGAGAAAAGGGAACACTTTTGCACTGGTAGTGGGAATGCAAGCGAATACATCCCTTTTCAAAAGAGTTTGGAGAACACTTAGGGATCTAAAAGTAGACCTGCCATTTGATCCTGTAATTCCTGTACTAGGTGTATATCCAAAAGACCAAAAATCACTTTTCAACAAAGATATTTGTACCAGATTGTTTATTGCAGCTGAATTCATAATTGCCAAGTCCTGGAAGAAGCCCAAATATTCATTGACCCATGAATGGATTAATAAATTGTGGTATATGTATACCATGGAATATTATGCAGCCTTAAAAAATGGAGATTTTATCTCCTTTATGTTTACATGGATGGAGCTGGAATATATTCTTCTTAGTAAAGTATCTCAAGGATGGAAGAAAAAATATCCCATGTACTCAGCACTATTATGAAACCAAGTTATAATCACCCACACTGTCATATGAAGGATAGAACACAACTATAGCCCAGGATGAAGATGGGAAGAGAAGGAAAGTTGGATGGAGGGAGGGAAAACAGTGGGACTACACTACTATGATGCGTATTGCAAGGGTACATGTCAAATCTATTAAGTGTAGAATATAAATGTCTTAACACAATAATTAAGTAAGTGAGATGAATGCTATATTAACCAGTTTGATGTAAGCATTCCAAATTGTATATAAAATCAGCACATTGTACCCCATAAATGTATTATCATATACATGATTTATGTATTTATGACTTAAGAAAATAAAGCAATGAGATGATTACAAACCCTTTTTTTTGTTGTTATTGTTGAGACAGAATTTCACTTTGTTGCCCTCAGTAGAGTGCTATTGTGTCGTAGCTCTCAGCAACCTCAAAATCTTGGGCTCAAGTATTGTCTTGCCTTAGCCTCCCCAGTAGCTGGGACTGCAGGTGCTTGCCACGACACCCTGCTATGTTTTAGAGATGAGGTCTTACTCTAGCTCAGGCTGGTTTTGAACTCCTGAGCTCAGGCAATCCACCTACCTCAGCCCCCCAGTCTGCTAGGATTACAGGTGTGAGCCACTGCACCTGGCCTAAACTTTTTTTTTTTTTTTAAATCTAAACGTCAAGGCCGGGTGCAGTGGTTCATGCCT
>CAUYRH010002941.1:0-14499 GCA_963574655.1 Perodicticus potto
GGAGGGTCCGCGGCATCGGTGGAGCCTCAAGCTGTCACCCTGGATAGAGTGCCGTGGCATCACAGCTCACAGCAACCTCCAATTCCTGGGCTCAAGCAAGTCTCCTGCCTCTGCCTCCCAAGTAGCTGGGACTACAGGCGCTCGCCACAACACCCAGTCATTTTTTGGTTGCAGCCATCATTGTTGTTTGGCGGGCCCGGGCTGGATTTGAACCCACCAGCTCAGGTGTATGTGGCTGGTGCCTTAGCCCATTGAGCCACAGGCACCAAGCCCATTGTGTTAATTTTAAATGGGGAAGGTCATGTGGTTTTAATAGGTTCAGAAGAAAACTTTAGATGAAATGTGATGTTTAGTATGAATATTTTTTCTAACCACACTAGAAATAAAACAAAACCTCTTTAACCTAAAGTTAACTAAAACCCCAAATAGTAGATGTCATACTTTATAATAAAATTTTAAAGCTCTTCCTGCTAAGTTAAGAATAGGACGTAGTGTCCACTGTCTAGCTTACTATTTATTAATGAACTGAAGTTCATGGTTAATGCCAGAAAACAAGAGGAAGAAATAAAAGAGATAAAAAAGAGAAAACAGGCTTGGCACCCGTATCACAGTGGTTACGGTGCTAGCCATATGCACCGAGGGTGGTGGGTTCCCAACCCGGCCCGGCCTGCTAAACAGCAATGATAACTGCAACAAAAAAATAGCTGGGTATTGTGGTGGATGCCTGTAGTCCCAGCTATTTGGGAAGCTGAGGCAAGAGATTTGCTTATGCCCAAGAGTTTGAGGTTGCTGTGAGCTGTAAGGCCAAAGCACTCTACTGAGGGCAACATAGCAAGACTCTGTCTCAAAAAAAAAAAAAAAAGGAGAACAAAGCTGTCTTGTATTTGGAGATGATGTGTTTATCCCTAGAAAAATCAAGAGGATCCATAAGTTAGAGCTAGTAACAAGAGTTCACCAAGGACACTGAGTATCAGATCAGTAACTTTATGAATAAACCACATGAAATTATCATTTTTGTAGGTCAAAATTGTCAAATAAATACCAGCAGTTTCATATGACCCAACCTAATCACATTTCTATGTACTGCCAATAACCATTTAGTAAAAGGCAGGAAGATCTGTTGCGGACAGGAGTTCAAGGCTGCAGTGAAGTATTGTGCCACTTCACTCCAGCCTAGGCAATGGAATGAGATCCCATCTCTTATTTTAAGAACATATATCAAATAAAAAGATCCCATTCACAACAGCCATCAAAAACCATAAGGTATCAGAAAATATCTGAACAAAAAATATATATCTTGGGGAGGAAACATGGTTGAGAGACCTGAATAAATAGAGATACTTTGTTCATGGATGGGAGCACTTGCTATTATAAGGAGGTTAATTTTTCCCAAATAAGTTTATAAATTCAATGCAATAATAGTCAAAATTTCCAAAGGATATTTTGTACAAATTTTTACAAGTTCATCCTAAATTTCATATAGTAAAGATCCAAAAATAGCCAAGGCTATTTTGAGAAAGAATTGGTGGAGATGAGGTGCTGTGGGCCTGCAGAATTTGCAGAACCTTTTTGGTAATCAGAGCAGTGTGGCAGTGGGAAAGAGCAAGTCAAATAGGCCAACAGAACAGACTAGAGAAAAAAGTTGAAATATATTAACAACATAAGTGTAAACTTTGAAACTTTTAGGAGAAACTATAACGGAATATCTTTATTACCTTGGGGTAAGAAAGGATTTCATAAACAAAAATTATTAAGTATATATAATTGCAGTGACTATAAATTGTATGCATAATAAAAGACGAGCCCCAGGGGATATTTATAACCCATCTAACTGGCAGAGGCCTTGTTTTCTGAATATGTAAAAAACCATATTAAGTAAGAAAAAGACAAAACATAGGGGTTGGTCTCTTGGAAGATGTAATGCCTGTTTTTTTGTTCCTGTCAATATTAAATATGATGTTTCCATTGATAACTAAACCAGTTTCGTTCTTGTTAGTTCTGGTAAGTTCTTACGTGAATGGTAGCTATAATGGTGAATGTGTTTTGTCAGTTCACAGAAGAGAAAAGAAAATGGCTAATAGATATATGAAAAGAGGTTCAACTCTACTCTAGTAATTAAGAAAATGAAGATTAAAGTTTGTTTTTTGAAATTCTAACAGTTATCAATTACATTTGGCTAACAGCCAGCTTTGGAATCTATCTCACAGCTCGGCAGTGCAACTTGGAAAGATTTATCTCTCTGAGCCTGTTTATTCTGTTTAAAATGGGGTTAAAATTACTACCTCAAGTGATTTGTATGATAAATAATATAAAGTTTTCGAACAGGGCCTGAATGTACTAAGCGTTCAATAAATGATAGTTGATTCAATTATTTATAATGTAAATTAATTATAAAAATACTGAAAAGTATCCAGACCCAGCCAAATTTTGTCCAATTGTATTCTACTTGAAGAGATATTAAATAATGAAGCTACCTACTCCTGAAAATTCTAGCTAGTTTCTTACTCAGAGCCCTCCCAGGTGGCATTGCCTTGGTGAAGTCATAACTAGGGGCTACCTTATCTCTACAGGTTCACAGCCTCAATTTTATGAGAACAAGATATGATGATAAGTTTCTAGGGAACTGACTTATGTGGTCAAAATCATAGGAGAGAAGATTCATTTATAGTGAGAAATAGAACTGTTAAGTAGACTAGTACTTGAGTTTGTGGTTATTGCATTCTCTCCCTGAAGGCAAGCTATGTGGAAAATCAATTTTGGTGTTCTGTGTAAAGAATGAGTGCAAAGAGAGTCTGCTGGATGGTTTCAATGATTAATACAGGATATCCCAAAAGTCTCCCCTAAAGTTTCCATACATATGGGAAAATGGAAAATTATAGATAGCTAAATGTACCTTTATTTATAAAATATTCATTACAAAAATTTTCAAAATATTTATAAAATATTCTCTACATGTTGGCCACCTCTATGTAAAATTTAATAATTAATATTTTATAAATAAAGGTACATTTAGCTACAATTTCCCATTTTCCCTATGTATAGCAACTTTAGGGGTGACTTTTGGGATGCCCTATAGGCATCAGGCCCTATCAGGCCCTTCTACGATAGTACCGGAATTGAACTGTGGTATTTATGAGGCAGGGGACCTGCTCTTCTCAGCCGTCTAGGAGGAGCACTGCCTAATTATTATTCAGAGGATGTACCCCTCTTACTGCTGATCTCTAGTTTGTGGTCAGGCATAAGCTGATAGTTCTCAATGATCACATTTTCTTTGGCTCTCTGAGGTCTTTCCTGGGTCACGCTGACTGGATTTGGGGGTCCCTGGAACTCTGTAGACACTCACATGTCAGGGTTTTGGTATGTTAAATAGATTATTTAGTATCAACGTCATTTTTTTCTTTCTATTATAACTTCAGTCTCAGAAGATAAAACCTTAACTGCTATTTGGAGACTTTTTATGTCATTGTCATGTTATAAAAAACCTCAATGACATCATCACCCTAGTGGTTCCGCTAGATACAAATCATATCTGGAAGAATTTTATGGGATATTTTCTTTATAGGCAGACTTGAAAACTGTCCTCTTAGAATTAGTAATGCATTAAATGGACCCTTTGTTGTTTGGTTTCTTAAAATGTGTAATTGCTTCTGTCAATATTCGATAGGGTGAGCTGGGTACGGTGGCTCACGCCTGTAATCCTAACACTTGGGAAGACAAGGTGTGAGGATCATTTGAGGTCAGTTTGAGCAAGAGCGAGACACCATCTCTACTAAAAATAGAAAAATTAGGCTCGGCGCCTGTGGCTCAACGGGCTAAGGCGCCAGCCACGTACACCTGAGTTGGCGGGTTCCAATCCAGCCTGGGCCCGCCAAACAACAATGATGGCTGCAACCAAAAAATGGCCGGGCATTGTGGCGGGCACCTGTAGTCCCAGCTACTTGGGAGGCAGGGGCAAGAGACTTGCTTGAGCCCGGGAATTGGAGGTTGCTGTGAGCTGTGATGCCACAGCACTCTATCCAGGGTGACAGCTTGAGGCTCTGTCTCAAAAAAAAAAAAAAAGAAAAGAAAAATTAGCCAGGCATTGTGGTGGGCACTTGTAGTCCCAGCTACTCAGGAGGCTGAGGTAGAAAGATCACTTGAGTCCAAGAGTTTGAGGTTGTTGAGGGGTAGGCTGATGCCACGGCACTCTACCCAGGGCAACAAAGTGAGACTGTCTCACAAAAACCAAAAATTAGATAGTATTTTCTTTTTTTTTTTTTTTGAGACAGAGCCTCAAGCTGTCACCCTGGATAGAGTACTGTGACATCGCAGCTCACAGCAACCTCCAACTCTGGGGCTCACGCGAGTCTCCTGCTTCCACCTCCCAAGTAACTGGGACCACAGGCACCCGCCACAGCGCCTGGTTTTTTTTTTGGTTGCAGCCATCATTGGTGTTTGGCGGGCCTGGGCTGGATTCGAACCCGCCAGCTCAGGTGTATGTGGCTGGCGTCTTAGCTGCTTGAGCCACAGGCGCTGAGCCAGATAGTATTTTCTTTCTTTTCTTTTTTTTTTTTTTTTTTTGTAGAGACAGAGTCTCACTTTATCGCCCTCGGTAGAGTGTTGTGGTGTCACACAGCTCACAGCAACCTCCAACTCCTGGGCTTAGGCGATTCTTTTGCCTCAACCTCCCGAGTAGCTGGGACTACAGGTACCCGCCACAACGCCCGGCTATTTTTCTGTTTTGCAGTTTGGCCGAGGCTGGGTTTGAACCCGCCACCTTTGGTATATGGGGCCAGTGCCCTCCTCGATGAGCCACAGGCGCCGCCCCAGATAGTATTTTCTTATTCATAGTTTCTTCAAAGCAGTTTAATTCTTATTCTGGTAAGTTCTTGTGTGAGTGGTAGGTATAGTGATGATAAGTATGTTATGGTAAGTTGGTTGTAGCTGAGTTGGGTGACTAAATGAGATCTTTGCTTTGTCTTCAAATAAGCTATTTTTTATTTACCCTTGGCTGTTAGTGACCATTAACTTAAAAATAGTAACAAGTTTACCGAGAAATCAGGCTTGGACAACACATTGTTCATAAATTAAAGATGTAACTTTAGAATAATTACTTTTCAACCAGGTGCGGTGGCTCACAACTGTAATCCTAACATTCTGGGAGGCTGAGGTGGGTGGATTGCCTGAGCTCAGGAGTTTGAGACCAACCTGAGCAAGAGCAAGACCCCATCTCTAAAAAATAACTCAAAAAAACCCTCCAAAAAACAAAGGAAAAAAAAATAGCCAAGCATTGTGGTGGGTGCCTGTAGTCCCAGATACTAAGAAGACTGAGGCAAGAGAATCACTTTGAGCCCAAGAGTTTGAGGTTGCTGTGAAATATGACACCACTGCACTCTACCAAGGGTGTCAAAGTGAGACTCCTGTCTCAAAAAAAAAAAAATTTTTTTTCTAGTTATATGTATTAAAAGCTAAACTTAATGAATTATATATATGTACATTGCTTCATTATTGAATATTTACTAAAGACATGCCTCACTGTTGGCTATGTACATCATTCAGCACATTTACTACAGGCCACAGAAGAGGGATATTAGAAAAAATTATGAAGTCCATGAGGCTTATTTTTCATGTTCTCATTCCTTTTTTTAGTGACTGCCCTTGTTGATGTCTGTCAACAACCTTAAGAGTCAGATCTTCCTTCTATGGGATCTCAGGCAGTGATTCATACTTCTCCCTCCCTCTTTAGTTTCTTCCTCACTGTCAACATTCATTTATATAATATCCTGTCCCTCAGAGCTCCGCTCTCTATCTCCTGTTATGGTAAATTAACCTGCACTTAGTTATTAGGAGTTGATTGGCTTAGTGTGTTTTGCTGATACAAGTAAGATTATATATTTGCCTTTGATGGGGATTTTGATGTCTTAATTCAAATGATGGGACTCACTGGTAGACCAAGAAGGCTGATATTTTAAAATAGGAGCAGAGGTGATGAGGATTTATGGGACTTAAACTACATGTAGTTCATTGGTTGGGGGTACACTGGACCTCTTTTTGTGATGAGCCTGTCTTATTGTTGCACAAGTTAGGGCCCGGTCCTCTCACCTCTTGTGCCTGTTCAGTGTAGTTGAGTTCCCAGAAGTACTTCTGCTTTATTCTCATACAAGAGATGAGGGTTCATGCACAGTTCACCGTCTTTGAAATGCCTTCTATGCCTTATTTGAAAGAAGGGGCCCCTTTTATATGTTTGCCACACAGCACATTCTCTTGGACCTAAGTATTCAATGTACACAGCCCCACTGAGGAATGAGTTGAGGCTGATTCTGCTTCTTTAATTCAACTGCATTTCAAGATGCAGTGGGTTTGTTTTTAACATCTTAATTGGACTTTTACTATCTTTGCACTGTATTGCTTTTAAAAACTGACGAAATAGCAGGAAATGTATAGATAATATTAGAAAAACACTTCAATTTGCTTTGAAAAGATTGTGATTTTTCTTGTTTTTAATATAAAAGTATCCTCTCATTTCTCATTTAAGAATATCTTATTATGAATGTCTTATTAGATGAAATTATCCTATATGATGCTGAATTAATCAGCAAAAATAACTGGCCTCTAGGAGCCTTTTTTTTTTGCTTTGCTTTTTTGTTTTTTGAGACAGAGTCTCACTATGTCGCCCTTGGTAGAGTGCTGTGGTGTCATACCTCACAGCAACCTCAAACTCTTGGGCTTAAGAGATTCTCTTGCCTCAGCCTCCCAAGTAGCTGGGACTACAGGTACCCGCTACAACACCTGACTATTTTCTTGTTATAGTTGTCATTGTTGTTTTAGCTGGCCGGGCTGGGCTCGAACCCACCAGCCTCAGTGCATGTGGCTGGCGCCATAACCACTGTGCTACAGATGCCAAGCCTAAGAGCCTTCTTTTAGGGATGGTGATAAGACTGGCCAAGTAAGCCAGTACTTTGGTTAGATTTAGCTACTTTCAGAGTACATTCAGTATGTAAATATTTCTCAGAACAGCTCTTTAAAGTAGGTATTTAAACCTACTTTGGCAGGTAGACTCGCTTGAGTCTCCTCAACTTTATAGTCTGAGAAACTGAGTACCTTTTATACTTAAAATGGTATGGAGGAGGGGTATCTCACTCTTCAGCTGATTCCCTTCTCCATTTACTAATTCGCTTTCTTTCTTCCCCATCCCCAACTTCCCTACTCCTTCAGAGATGTTGGTTGGGTGTGGAGAGACATTTTTTTTTTTTAACCAACCAGTAAACTGGAATAATGTTAAGAGCTGTTCAGTGAGGGAAAGGAAGATGTCTTGAGAGTTGGGGAGAAGAAGGAGTCTACCCACAAATTCACTTCTATGGACAATTTTCTGTAGTGGCCCCTCGGGAAGAAGAATAGAAATTACCTTGGTCCCTTGGTTGATATGAAATGTCAAATGATTGACACATGACTGACTGAGGCTCTGCAATATTGCCACTCTGCAATAAGCTGAAGAGATCTCCAGTCTCTTTACCAGGCATAAAGTTATGGGGGAGGCGTGAGGAGGGGGCTCTTTTTGCAATGACTAGCACTACTGGAATATAATTCCTTACTCTATATACGGTAAAATTATCAGATTGCCTATCTCTAAATCTTATTTCCTAAGGAAAACATAGTAAACCATATTTGCCCTATACTTATCTCCCGTCATCTTGCTGATGCCTGAATTTTTACGACTGCTGAAACACTGAGTCTCCTCAGCGACACGTCTTTTTAAAAATAGGTAACAAGGGGGCTAGGGAATGGGGAAGATTGGTGTGCTCCTACTTAATGGGCACAATATTAGGGTGTACGGCACACCTTTTGTGGGTGGTATACAATTATAAGAGGGACTTTACCTAACAAATGCAAACATTGTAATCTAATTCTTTGTACTCTCAAATTAACCTGAAACAATAATGATAAAAAAATAAAAAATAAATAAAATTAAAAAAACAAAACAGGAATAAGCGCAAAGGTTGATGACTGGGTATCATTTCATCTCCACTTCCAGTTTCCCAGATGGCATGTGGTGTTACATTTTCTTGTTTATCTTCTTTCTTACACGAGTGCATGGATCTGTGTGTGTTTGTACATGTGTGGACTTTTTACACTCATGATGATAGACTATATACCATTCTGCGTTTTTGGTTATTTTTCACCTATGGTATTTTTAATTGGTATACACATAGGCCTATCTCTTTTTCTTTTTCTTTTTTTTAGATAACTGGTGGTTTCCATTGTATGGCTGATTTACAGTTTATTTAACTTATTCCCTATTAAAGTACCTAAGTGTTCTCTTTGTAGTTTTTGAAATCAAGTGCTTGAAACTTGTTCACATGAAATATCCTGGGCCTGTGTCCTGGCAGTTATACCTTGTTTGTTGTGGGAGAGGCACAGGACTAAATGTACTGCTGCCATTTAAGTAGCAGGACATTGGGAGACGGGTTCCTAAATCTTAGATCAGCCACTGAAATCTAGTCCTGAGGATCCATTTGTAAATTCTAGGCAGATTTATTTTCTATTCACAGAAATTTTTCCTTTTTTTCTCTGAAGGCAGTTCCTAACATAGATGTGTGTCTTCCATACAAATGACCATGTGTGGAAAGCCCTTTTCCATGGTGTGGAGAAAGTGGGAGGAGGGAGATTCCCAGTTTCACTTCTTGGGCTGCAGCTGGGAAAGCAATTCTTGGCATTTCAAGATGCAAGTTTGAATTAATTTTCTTAGAGAAAATATATTTGGTAGTTAGCTTCCATAGTTGTACCACTAGTATTTCAGTACTGTACTACAGATGCATTATAGATTCAATAGGCTATTTAAATTAGACCAAGTGCTATTCATAACATTGTTTCTATGATAAAGAATATTGCAAAGTCCCAACTGAAAAACAACCTGTTGGTTGGTGTTTGTGAATTTGTGTTGGATCTGTGTGGCCAGATTTTACTTCACCAAACCAAATGTCATGTGGAATGGGAGTAAATATTTGAATTTTTAAAAATAGAATTTTTATGCTACTGTTTGCTGAGGCTGCAGTACTTACGTTAAGATGAACTTTTTTCCCCCCTGGGTAATTGGAGTTAGTGAGGAAAGAGCAGAATTGTGAAAAGATTTTTCTTTCCCAGTAAAGGTAGAAGTTAAGGACTTTCAGACAGAGAAAAAATATTAGAATAAGCAGAGGCATTTCAACAGTGATAAAAGTGGTGTCATGCTCCCAGAAACAGAGATAACCCCAGGAAATTTTATAGACACATTGGTGGATAAAATTGGTGAGGTTACTTAAAGAAACTGGGGTGGGGGTTGCCACCTAATTCTGTAAGTTAGACTTGAGGCCCAGACAGAAAGGCCTATGCAGGCAATCTCTGTGATTGACACTACTGAGAAGAACTGCATGGCTTTGCTTTTGTGTGTGCATGGGGGTGGGGCAGGACAGGGAGGGTGCATTTCAAAGTAAAACTGGAAGTGATGGTAAAGTGATGATAGAAATGAAGGATGTCTCATAAAACTGTCTAATCTGTGAATGGTTTGTATCCCAAGGTTTTCTCTTACTATCAGAGAGCATACTGTTTGCTTTATTGTCTTTAAAAATATTTTTTATGGAAGTTTTCAATTATACCCCCAAATAAAGAGAGTAGTATAATGAATTCCATGCACTCATCAACCAACCTCAATAATTAGGAACATTTTGACAATCTTGTTGTGTCTATCTAACTGCCATTTTCTTTTTCCTAGAGAAAAAACAAATTTGTTTTTCTATGTATCATAATATTTCACAACTATCTACCATACAGAGATTTAAAAGATACAATCACATTACCTTTATCATATCAAACTGTTAATTACTTGATGTCATCTAATACTTACTCTGTGTTCACATTTCTCTAATTGTGGACTGAGGTTGGCGGGGAGGGAGGCTGGAGGAAGGGATGACAAAGGAGCACAAGGAAACTTTTGGGAGTGATGGATGTGTTCCTTATTTGAATTGTGATTTCATAAGTATGTACCACATGTCAAAATTTATTAAATTGTGTACTTTACATATGTAGTATGTGCAGTTCATTGTTTGTCAATTATATTATAAATATAATGTAAAGCTGTTTAAAAGAAAAAACTAGTGGTGTAGCTAAAGTCAGACAGTATTTAAAAATATTTTTCCTGATTATCTAAAAAGTATCTTTTTATGGTTGGTTTGTTCAAATCAGGTTCTAAATAAGAACTATAGGCTTGGGTGGCGCCTGTGACTCAAAGGAGTAGGGCACCAGCCCCATATGCCAGAGGTGCTGGGTACAAACTCAGCCCTGGCCAAAAAAAAAAAGAACTATAGGCTCGGCGCTTGTAGTTCAGCGGCTAGGGCGCCAGCCACATATATTGGAGCTGGCGGGTTCAACCTGGCCCGGACTTACCAAACAACAATGACAACTACAACCAAAAAATAGCCAGGCCTTGTGGTGGGTGCCTGTAGTCCCAACTACTTGGGAGGCTGAGACAAGAGAATCGCTTAAGCCCAAGAGTTTGAGGTTGCTGTGAGCTGTGATGCCACGGCACTCTACCATGGGCAACATAGTGAGACTCTGTCTCAAAAAAATAAATAAGAACTACACATTACATTTTGTCAATATTTCTCTAGGTTTCTGCTAATCTATAACAGACCCACCAGCCCGCCCCTTTTTCTTTTTCTTTTTTTTTTTGAGACAGAGTCTCCACCATGTCACCCTCGGTAGAGCGCTGTGGCATCACAGCTCACAGCAACCTCAAACTCTTGGGCTCAAGAGATTCTCTTGCCTCAGCCTCCCAAGTAGTTGGGACTACTGGTGCCCGCCACAACACCTGGCTATTTTTTTGTTGTAGTTGTTTTGGCAGGCCTGGACTGGGTTCAAACCTGCCAGACCAGGTGTATGTGGCTGGCGCCTTAGCCTCTGAGCTACAGGCACTGAGCCAGCCCTCCCCCTTTTCATGCCATTTAGTTTTTCAAGAACCTAGATCATTGATCTTGTAGCACTTGCTGCATTCTGATTTGCTGATTTGGTTAATTAGAGCCTTGTAGTAGCATGCTCCTATCTCCTATATGTGGTGTTTCCTATAAACTGACAGTTAAATCCAAAGGCTTCACTGGGCTCAGCCTCACCTTTTTTTTCTTCTGTTTTTGTGTTGTGTTGTTTTGTTTGTTAATAGGTTTTCAATGGTACCAGAATCAGTTTTGTAGCAAGAGTACTTTACAGGTCATGCTGCTGTAAACTTTTTATTGCATATCAGGGAGGTCTGTTTGCCCTACTTTTAGTGCAGAATTGATCAGTGGAGTTAAGTATTGTCAGCCTTATCCATCCATTATAAAATTCCCTGTCAGTTTTTACCTAATAGTTTAAGGAGTCACTGCCTAACTCCTTATTTCATTAGTAGTAAATCATTCACTTGTGTGTGTCTGTACAATTTTTAATAAATGTATTGAGGTGTAATTTACATACAGTGAAATGAAGCACACATATTTAAAGGGTCAAATTCAAGAAAGTTTGACATATATATTATACACTTTGATATATGTATATACTTATGTATACATTTTTGATGATTGGCTAGCTACTACAGAGAACATGGTGTTTGGGAGGCTCACTGCAGGGATAAAACATGATTCCTGCAGTCAGCTTTTTGAAGGGTAAAACCTGATTCTCTCAGTGGTAGAGCATATTTTTTGGTGTAGCAGTAGGGAACAGGGAATACTTTAGCTTTGGACCTTCCTTTATCACTATCTTATCAGGGAGATCATGCCAAAACAAAGCAAAAACTTAGAACACCTCTTTGGTTTCCCCTTACAGATTTTATTATACAGATATCCTAAATAACTGCTTTCAGATACTCACTTGCTGTTCAGGGGTTTATTACATGACCCCAACCTTGTCATGCCTACTGACGTACTGTTCCATTTCAAAACCAAAAACATCTCAAAAAAAATTTTTTTTAATTGTTGAGGAATCATTGAGGGTACAAGGAACCAGGTTACACTGCTTGCATTTGTTAGGTAAGGTCCCTCTTATAATTATGTCCTGCCCCCAAGAGGTGTGTCACACACCGTGACCCCAAACCCCTCCCTCTTGCCCTCTGTCCACTCCCCCATTCCCCCACCCACCACCATGTACTAGCATCAGTTGTCCTCAAATCAGAATTGGAAAAAAAAAATGTTTTAAAAGGGAAATCTTTTCATTCCTTTACAAACTTTTTACTTCTCCTTTCCTTTTGGGAACCTCTTAATATCAATGTAGTAATCCCAAGCAGAATGAGACACTGAAAGTATTTGGCACTTTGCAAGTCTCATTGCAAATGTGCTGCAAAGTTTCTTTTGCATGTAATGGAGCTGATCTGTCTTTGTGCCAGTGGGTCATACACAAGATATAGCTGAGGACAGTAAAATGCATGTCTTCAGTGAGTAGAAGAGTTAGCAAATCAGGGGTTCTTTTGCACAGGATAATCTTTTCTTGGCTTAAGAAAAATCCTGGTCTGTGAATGACACCTTTCTTCTACTGGTTGGAGTGTGCCTATATTGGGATTTATAGGGAAGTTGTGTTAGCTAATCAAGAGATGGACAAAGCTAATTTTCTAGGCTGATGAGAACACTGCTATTGAGCAGAGCCTGAGCTGTGGCACAGACTGAGGACAGGATACCAGATGCAGTGCCTATTTGAAGTCAGCACTGCAAATGGCCTCTGGAACATGCAGTGCCGAAACCAGAAAGTACTCCTCTTTCATCTGGAGGCAGCACAAACTATTAATACTAAGCTCTAAAGCAACCTGCTAATCCTTACTCAGCCTACTTGGTTCTCTTCCTCTTTGGGCTGCTACTTCTCCTTTGCACAGAGTCAGAGTTAACATTTTTAAGATCACACACATATATGTGTGTGTATGCATTTTCCCTGTGTACTCAAAATTTTCTTGCCTCCAATCTACTATACTATTAAAAGAGGGTTAAGTCTTTGGCAAGGGTATTAAACTAATGAATCAGAAATTCTGATCCCTGCCTGAGCTCAGGAGTTTGAGACCAGTCTGAGCTAGAGCGAGATCCCATCTCTAAAAATAGCCAGGCATTATGGTGGATGCTGTAGTCCCTGTTACTTGGGAGGCTGAGGCAAGGGGATCCCTTGAGCCCAAAAGTTTGAGGTTGCTGTGAGCAATGATGCTACGGCACTCTACCAAGGGCAACAAAATGAGACTTTGTCTCAAAAAAAAAAAAAAAATTCTGATCTCTTGAAGGCCAACCAACTTAGCCTCTCCTTGACACTCATCTGTCATCTTATAGATCTTGACACCAGGAGATCTGGATGAAACAGTGTGTATAACTCAGTGCAATATCATCATTGCTACCAAACAATAAAGTAAGAAACATATCTAGTAGCTTTATCCTGCAAATATCATTAATAGTAGTGTGCCATAATGCAGGTAGCAGTATATGAAAATTCAACCTAAGACTCAAAAGTATGTGTGGGAGCTGGGCATGGTGGCCTATACCTAAAGTAACCCAGGAGTTCAAGTCAAGCGTTGGCACCATGGTAAGACTCTGTCTCTGAAAAAATATAACAGGGACTTGAAGAGAAACTGCTCTGAAGAAGACAGGTGCACAGCCTACAGACATATGAAAAAATGCTCATCATCCTTAATCATCAGAGAAAGGCAAATCAAAACTACTTTGAGATATCATCTAACTCCTGTAAGATTAGCCCACATCACAAAATCCCAAAACCAGAGATGTTGGCATGGACGTGGACAAAAGGGAACGCTTCTACATTGCTGGTAGGAATGTAAACTAATACGTTCCTTTGGAAAGATGTTCGGAGAATACTTGGAGATCTAAAAATAGACATTTTTAGATGTCAAATATGCCATTCAATCCTATACTTCCTCTACTAGATATAGATCCAGAAGACCAAAAATCACATTATAACAAAGATATTTACACCAGAATGTTTATTGCAGCCCAATTCATAATTGCGAAGTCATGGAAGAAACTCAAGTGCCCATCACCCATGAATGGATTAATAAATTGTGGTATATCTACACCATGGAATATTATGCAGCCTTACAGAAAGGTGGAGACTTTACCTCTTTCATGTTTACATGGATGGAGCTGGAACATATTCTTCTTAGCCAAGTATCTCAAGAATGGAAGAAAAAGTATCCAATGTACTCAGCCCTATTATGAAGCTAATTTATAGCTTTCATATGAAGGGTATAACCCAACTATAGCACAAGACGATGGGGAATGGGGTATGGGAGGCGCGGGGCGGGAGGAGGTTGGGGTGGCGGGAGAGTAATTGGTGGGGCCACACCTACGATGCATCTTAGAAGGGTACAGGTGAACCTTACTAAATGCAGAATACAAATGTCTGCAAATAATAACTGAGAAAATGCCAGGAAGGCTATGTTAATCAGTTTGATGAAAATAGTTCAGATTGTATATGAAACCAGCACATTGTACCCCTTGATTGCACTATTGTACACAGCTATGATTTAATAATAAA
>CAUYRH010002942.1:0-21765 GCA_963574655.1 Perodicticus potto
ATGATCAGAACGCTAAAGAAAATGGGAATAGAGGGGACATTTCTTAAACTGATAGAGGTCATCTACAGCAAACCCACAGCCAATATTGTATTGAATGGAGTTAAATTGAAACCATTCCCACTTAGATCAGGAACCAGGCAAAGTAGTAGTTCTATTTTTAAGTTTCTCCATATTGTTTTCCATAATAGCTATTCCCATCAGCAACATATAGGGGCACTCTTTCTTTAATCTGCAGCTTTGTCAATATTTTTATGTTTTGGTTAGTTGATAATAGCCATCAATTAGGTATGAGGTAATACTGTACTGTGGTTCTGATTTGCATTTCCCTGATAATTAACGACACTAACCAATATTCACATGTTTCTTGGTCATTAGTATGTCTAACTTGGATTATCTCCATTCTAGAGGTAAAGACTAGCTGTGTGATTTGCATAGTGAAGGCCTCAGACTCCCATCCTGGTGGTGGTGGCCCCACAGTGTGCAGTGCTGATGACAGCTGTGAGAGCATCTACATACCTGACACTGCTTTGATCCCTATGTGCCTCACATCCTGCACCTTGCTTGGAACACATTAGCTCCTAAGACCTCAAGGAAGACCCTCTGAGGGTGAAGACCCACAGAGAAGTGCTAAACTATCAAGCAGTGGGTACCCTAAGTGGTGAAGGAAGATTTGAATTGAGGTGGTATGACTGTAAAAAACCATAATCTTAATCACTACTCTTGTTGGCCACTTCTGAATCTTTGGAAAAATGCATATTCAGATTCTTTGCCCATTTTAAAAATTAGGTTGCCCTTATTGAGTTGTAAGAATTCTTTATGTATTCTATATACAAATCCCTTATCTGACATATCATTTGCAAAAATTCCCTACCATTCTGTGGGCTACCTTCCCACTTTGTTGATAGCATCTCTTGAATCGCAGAAATTGCTGGCTTTGATGATGTGTGATTGTTTTTCTTCTGTTACTCGTGCTTTTGTTGTTGTACCTGAGAATCCATCAGCAAATCCAAGGTTGTGAAGATTTACAACTGTGTTTTCTTTTAAGAGTTTTATTCTTTGCTCTTAAATTTAGGTCTTTGATTCATTTTGAGTTTTACTTTTGTATATGATTTAAGGAAAGGATCCAACTTCATTATTCTGCGTGTGGATATTTGGTAGTCCCAACACCATTTGTGGAAAAGATTATTTTTTTCCATTGAATGATCTTGGTATCCTATTCAAAAATCCACTGATGATAGATAGATTAAGTTTTTAAATTGGGAAGTGTGAGTCCTATACCTTTGTTCTTTTTCAAGATTGGTTTGACTATACTGGGTGCTTTGGGTTTACATATGAATTCGAGGACCAACTTGTCAGTTTCTACAAAGAAGCCACCTGAGACTCTGATAGGAATCATGTTGCATCTGTAGATCAAATTAGTGGGTATTGCCTTCTTAATATTAATTTCTTTCAACAGTTTTGTAGTTTTCAGAGTGTAAGTATTGCATTTGTCTTATTAAATTTATTTGTACAATAGTCCAACTACTGAGAAGGCTGAGGCAGGACTGCTTGAGCCCAAGAGTTTGAGGTTGCAGTGAGCTACGATGATGCCACTGCATTCTAGCCTAAACAAAACAAAATATAATTTATTTTTAAGTTTTTTTAATACTATCAGTTTAAATTTCATTTTCAGATTGTTCTTTGCAAGTGTACAGAAATACAACTGATTTTTATACATTGACCTCATACCTCAAACCTTGTTGAACTCAATTTATTACTTCTAATAGGTTTTCAGTGAATTCCTTAGGCGGTTCTGTATTTGATATCATGTCATCTTTGAACAGAGATAGTTTTACTTCTTCCTTTCCAATGTGGATGCCATTTAAAAATTTCCTTTTCTTGATTGGTGGGATCACACTTACGCTGCATCTTAGAAGGGTACAAGTGAAAATTACTAAATGCAGAATATAAATGTCTTCATATAGTGATTAAAAGGCCATGAAGGCGATGTTAAATAGTTCAATGAAAATATTTCAGATTGTATATGAAGTCAGCACATTGTGCTCCATGATTGCACCAATGTACACAATTATGATTTAATAAAAATAAAAAAAAATAAAAATAAAATTTCCTTTTCTTATCTAATTTTCCTGGGTAGAAACTCTAAGACAACACTTAACAGAAATAGTGAGGATGGATTTCCTTTTCTTATTCCTAATTTTAATGAGAAAACTTTCACACTTACACCAATATGTTAACTGCATGTTTTTTGTAGATGCCCTTTATTGGGTTGAGGACGGTCCCTTCTACGTCTAGTTTCTTGAGTATTTTTATTATGAAGAGGTGTTTGATTTTGATCTGTTGAGATGATCATGCTACCATTATTCTCACACTGCCTTTCTTAGAAATACACACAATTCCTAGTTGAAACTGATTAGTTAAAAGACACACAGATAAACATGCAAATTGAAGAAGAGATTACTTTCAGCTGAAGGGACCAAGGAACGATTAGGATCAAAATTTTAAGTGTTTGACACTGTACTTTGTCCAAACCCATAGAACCTACAACAATTAAAAAAATGCAGATGTGATATGGAGAGAGAAAGAGAAGTTATATGATGGCAGAAAGAAATTCTGAGTTTTAAAGAGGAAAGCTGATTGATAGTGGGGAGGTAGCTGCATGTGAACTGCACTGATTCCCTTTTGTTGATTTCTGGAAAGTAGGTGGAGAGTGAGGTGCAAAGTTGAGGTGGAGGACAGTGGGAAAGGCTCGCAAAGATGTTGACCCATGCAATGGGGAACCAAAGGTTATGAGGGCTTGACAAGTTGCTAAAGGTCTTAACCTAGTGATAGGACAAATTATGCTTGTATAAATGACTTTTACCAAAAGCACTCTGAAAATTGGAGGTGGAGATGGTGTGAGTATATGGGCCTGGGTTGAGTAGGAAGGCAAGTGAAACTGGAGTGTTGATGGGTTGGGAGAATGGTAGGGGATGTGAGATTAGACTGTGTAAAGGCTGACTCAGCAGGGCTGAAGGAAGGGGGAGAGAGCAGTGTGGAGGGGGATTCTGAAGTCAGTAGTGAAGGGAATGAGGGACTTTCAGAGTATCTGATCAGCAGGGAGGGATCAGTTCTGAATGATGGTGAAAATCAAAGTGTGGCTGGGCTTGAGGATGATGAGTGACACAGGCCCTTGGAGGGAGAAGGTCGTTGGTCTTCAGGAACTCTGAGGCCAAATTATCAAAATGATTACATGTTAATGTCAGTGTCTGCCTTAAAACTATGAAAAATACTTCTTAAAGCTTTTCTGAACATTTAAAAAAATTTTTAAGTGTTTGAGAATTGTCATTTTTTAGTAGTAATAGTATTTGCAATAGTAGTAACAACAGATGTATTCTTAAAATAAGCTTTATTGAAATAAAATTCATATGCATTTCGTACACTTAAAGTGTGTATTTCAATGGTTTTAAGTATATCACATTATTAATTTTTAAATTTATAGTCAAACACATATGTAACATAAAATTTGTCAGTTTAGCCATTTTAAGTTTACAGTTCTGTGGCACTAATTATATTCACAATGTTGTGCAACCATCACCACTATTTCCAAACATTTCCTTCACCCCCAAAAGAAACTCTGTACCTATTAAGCAATAAGTCCCCATTCCTCTTGCCCCCAGTCTCCACTAACATCTCATCTACTCTCTCCCTCTATGAATCTGCTCATTCACATAGCTTATACAAGTGAAATCACACCCTCATTTGTCTTTTTGTTTCTGACTTATTTCTCTTGGCATAATGTTTCATTTATCCATTTTGTAGTATGTATCAGAACTTAATTCCTATATGGTTGAATGATATTCCATGGTGTGTATACAACACATCTGGTTTATCCATTCTTCTGTTGATAGATACTGAGGTTGTGTCTACCTTTTGGCTATTGTGAGTAAGGCTGTAATGAAAACTGAGATACAAGTATCTGTTTGAGTCCCTGCTTTCAATTCCTTTGAGTATATATCTAGGAGTAGAATTGCTGAACCTCATGTTAATTCTATGGTTAGTTTTTTGAGGAACAGCCAAAAACTTTTGCATAGCAAGTGGCTGCGTCCTTTTACATTTCTACCAATAATACATAAGGGTACCAATTTCTCCATATCATCACTGACACTTGTTATTTTTCATTTTTTTCACAATAGCCATCCTAAAGATTACAAAGTGGCATCTCATAGTGCTTTGATCTAAATTTCCTAATGCATCATGATGTTGAACAAATGTTTAGTGGCCATTTTTATATCATCTTAGGAGAAATGTCTGTTGGAATTCTTTGTCCAGTTTTGAATTGGATGTTTTTTTTTTTGAGACAGAGTCTCACCATGTCACCCTTGATAGAGTGCCACAGTGTCATAGCTCACAGCAGTCTCAAACTCTTGGGCTTAAGTGATTCTCTTGCCTCGGCCCCCCAAGTAGCCAGGACTACAGGGGCCCGCCACAATGCCTGGCTATTTTTGGGTTACAGTTGTCATTGTTGATTTTAGCTGGCCCGCCAGCCTCAGTATATGTACCCTACCCACTGAGCTACAGTGCCACCAAGAATTCGGTATTTTTTATTGCTGCTATTAAATTGTAGGATTTCTTTATATATTCTGAATATTAATTTTTTAGCATATATATAATTAGCAAATATTTTCTTTTACCCTGTAGGCTTTTTTACCTTCTTTTCTTTCTTTCTTTTTTTTTTTTTTTGGAGACAGAGTCTTACTTTGCTGCCTTCGGGAGAGTACCATGGAGTCATAGCTCACAGCAACCTCAAACTCTTTTTATTTTTTCAAGACAGAGCCTCAAGCTGTCACCCTGGATAGAGTGCCGTGGCTTCACAGCTCACAGCAAGCTCCAATTCCTGGGCTCAAGCGAGTCTCCTGGCTCCACCTCCCAAGTAGCTGAGACTACTGGTGCCCGCCACAACGTCTGGCCATTTTCTGGTTGCAGCTGACATTGTTGTTTGGCGGGCCCGGGCTGGATTCAAACCCGCCAGCTCAGGTGTACGTGGCTGGCACCTTAGCTGCTTGAGCCACAGGCACTGAGCCCAACCTCAAACTCTTGAGCTCAAGCAATTCTCTTGCCTCAGCCTGCCAAGTAGCTGGGTCTATAGGCACCCACAACAACATCTGGCTATTTTTTAGACAGACAGTGTCTATTCTTGCTCAGGCTGTCTCAAACCTGTGAAATCAAGTAATCCACCTGCCTCGGCTTCCTAGACTGCTAGGATTACAGTCATGAGCTGCTGCGCCTGGCCTTCTTTTCACTTTCTTGGTAAAGTCTTTTAATATATGAAACTTTCAGTTTTGATGAAGTCCAATTTATCTATCTCTTCTTTTGTGCTCTGTGCTTTTGGTATCACATCCAAGATATCAGTGCCAATTCCCATATCATAGAGATTATTCTCAATGTTTGCTTCTAGAAGTTTTATAGTTTTAGTTCTTTTGCTTAGGTCTTAAATCCATTTTGAGTTTATTTTTCTGCATGGTGCAAAGCAGGGACCCATTCTTTAGAAATATTGCCTATCCTCCATAACCAGCTGAGTCCTCGTTTTGTCCAGGAAGTTACCCTCAAATGCAACCAGAAAAAATACAGCCCCTCTGTCTCTATTATCTGTACAGTATTCGCTGCCTTTTGTTGCAAATATTTATGCGCTTGTGTGTTTAAAATCTTCTAAAGAGAGAACTTGTGTTTTTTATTTGTTTATCTGCTCCATATTCCTTATCAGAGGATATGTGCAACAGGATCCAAACAAACGAGTCCAGAACCACAGATTAACTCTGCTTGAAATGTCATTTCCACAGTGTCACATCTACACTAAGATGTCTGTGGCTCAAAATAAAGCCCAAATTTTTTAATGTGTTATTGAGGCCACCAAATCTCCACGAGTGGCTTGTATGGTCTCCAGGATTAAGAATTTAATTTAATTAATATATTTCTCAGTACCTAAGGCTGTGTCCTGTACATAGGAAGTGCTCAATGACTACTGGCCGACAGGAGTTCTAACTATAGTAAATGTGATTTAAGAGAGACCTAAAAAGCAGAAGAATGATTTAAAAATATTTAACTGTTTTTAGAGAGAATTATGAAATCGTTTCCCAGGAGAGCGTCAAAGATATAAAAGATACTCGTCTGTGTCAGGTTGACTGAGTGTCACCCCTGTCCTGAGGCAAGAAGCTGACTCTACAAGTCCTCTCTAGTCTTATAGTTCTATGACAACACACTTGAAAGTGCGCATTAAGACAGGGATGTGGACTTGCACCTATGACTGGATATGAAAACTCAGAGAAGGAAATCATTTAAGGTTAGAAGGAAAAAAAGTTGCAAGTTAAAAAAAATTTATCTATATCTGGAATACTGTGGTTATATAGTTTTCATCCAAACAGAAAAAAGAATTTCTTCTTTGATGACTTATTTTCTCTTTTCTTAAACCTTTAAAGCCAAAATCTTATTAATAAAATGCAGGTTAAACAATATGAAACCGTTTTAATGATTTCTCGGACAAGATCAGGAGTGGTAGCTCTCACCTGTATCCCTAGCACTCTGTGAGGCCAAGACGGGTGGATTGCTTGAGCTCAGGAGTTCAAGACCAGCCTCAGCAAGAGCGGGACCCTGTCTCAAAAAGTAGCCAGGCATTGCGGCAGACGCCTATAGTCTCGGCTCCTTAGGAGGCTGAGGAAAAAGGATGGGAAGATCCCAGGACTTTGAAATTGCTGTGAGCAATAATGCCACAGCATTCTACAGAGAGCAATAATGTGAGACTCTGTCTCAAAAAAAAAAATTATTGGACAGCAACACGAAGGACTATTATGTAAATATTAACACAGTTATGTAAAGGCTATATATAAACTATTTAACAAAATATTAAGCTAAAAAACATAATGTAAAATGGCATCACTAGTTGAATGGCAATAATGAAAAAGTAAAGATAAAGTGAATAAAGATCAAAGAAGACATTTTAAAATATTTAAAAATATCTAAAATAGTTGCATAATGGTAGGATAAAAGACTAGTTAGAGATCACATTAAATACGTTTCTTCTCTATTTCCTACAAGAACTAAAAAATTATTCCAAGATAGCAACCCCACAAAGATGTCCTCTTATCCAAATATTTGACTTTAAAAACTTGCTTATTCTCTTATAGAATTAGAAAAAATTAGTTTTCCTAAAGCTAATGGCATGCCAAAGATTTTGGCCCTTGCACATTCTGCACCTTACTTTTTTTGACCCCTACCACCTATATGAGCTTATTCTCATCATGTGATAGTCCTGATTTGCTGTGGACAGTCAGGAGCACAGACACTGCATGTAACCCAAGGCACAGTGGCAAGTGGCATGGTCTCACAAACAAAGAATTGTGGGATTTGGGATCGAACAGAGATTTGGGTTTCAAGGGGGCCTATGTGACCCGCTTCCCTCACTGGGGTTTTGTGAGAATCTAATGTAATAATGAAACCCCAAAACATATAGTAGACCTTGGTAAAGATTAGTTTCTTTCCTTCACTGATAAAGAAACATCAGTAAAGTACTGTTTCTAATTAGCCCAGCGATTCTAAATACCAGGAAGCGTATTTGCCAAAAAGAAATGTCATAAGTTAAAAGAGAGTTAAGAAATTCTTTCCTGTCTTCCATCAGAAACTTTCCCAAGAGAGTGGACAAAAACTATGACTAAAGTGTATTCAGGCTAGGTGGGTAAGAGCAAAGTTGGAGGGTGTGGTTTGGCAGGGGTGGAGGATGGGATGATGACAAAGGAGTATGAATAAGTATCTTCCCTGTTACCTTCTCCTTTCCCATAAAAACAGATATGTCCTGTAGCAATGATCAACAGTTTAAAAATATAGAAAAGAATGTCAAGTCTGCACAGGGACAGAGGCTGCTGGCAGCTCCACACAGCTGAGGGAGGTTCCCCTGCAAGTGATGGTGCAGCTACTGAATAAGTTTGGGATTAAATGTCAAGATGTGAGAGCAATTCTGTTCTGAGGGTCTAGGTGGAAACTCCAAGATAAACTCTACTTTAGAAATGCTTCTATGATATGCTGTTACACAGATACAACCAACACTTCCTAGCCTCTGGCAGTGTAACCTGGCTTTGATCTGAATGCATGGATCATGTGAGCAGTCACTAAAACAGCAGCTAAGATTTTAGTAACTCCTTGTTCCATGGTAGGCACCATGCTGGGCACTCTGCTGCTTTTGCTCAGTGAAGCATCATGGAGACCCTATTATTATCACAGGTTTAAAGCTGAGGACATTGAGTGGTCATCCTGACAAAGTCAGGGATGAAGAAGCTGGGCTTGAACTACCTCTGCCTTATGTAATCTAATTCAAGAGCAAAGTTGGAGGGTGTGGGGACACCCTGGGGACACAAGAGAACAGCCTCAGTTTTGCTGTATAGTAAAGAGACTATGTAAAGTGAATTTCTTTGGAGGAAAATACACAGATGCTAGCTTGAAAAGTGGCAAAATGTGGGAGTCACAGCAGACTTAAAAGATCCATGTGAAAGGACAGAAGAACAGCAAGGATATAAGAAGGATTTTCTTATTGTGAAAGTTATAATGGCCATTACAGATAACTTGGGAAAAACCAAAAAAAAATAGAAAGAAGAATCCTAATGAGGCAGGCAGTCATAATGAATACGTAATCCTGGTGTTTTTAGCTTCTTAGATCTTGTTGAAGCACCTCTCTAGTTTACTTAACAGCAACTGGAAGGCTTTGCAGAGACTTGACCTGGAGGCGACGGCCAGGTGCATGAGGATAGCTGCAGGCTGGAAGGGAGGAAGAGAGCACGATGGACTGCCTAGTGCCCAAAACACCAGAATGGAGCTGTGGGTGGGGCTTCTAGAAAAGATGCTGGGCCCAAGAATCTGTACAGCTAGTGGCTAGGAAGAGCTTCCTCACCCCACTAGCAGGTCTGTGTGAGAGGGATATTCAGGAAGGACAGTCAAGACTGTTAAGACCATCCTAAAGGAATCACAATTCCTATCAGTGGAGGGGGCAAATATCAAGTTTCACGTTGACTGTTGCATCTCACAGGCTAAGAAAGAAAGTTTAAAGCAGGGAAAATAATGAAATATTCTTTAGTTCAGCTAACAAGAATGACCACTTTTGATAATATCTGAAATTTATTCAGGTGTAGCCTGTCAACACAACAGAAGCTAGGAAATTTTATCACCTTAAGAGTTAGCATCTGTGTCTATTTTTGCCACAGGGAATAAGAATTTCATTTTAAACAAATAACATTAAACCAGCTTATTCTTACCAGCGGGTGGTCTTTTGCAGGTTACTTAAAAGTAAGAACAACTACTTAAAGTTTCTGTTTGCACTTGTTAAAGTCAACCTGATTTGACAGTCAAAACTTGGATTTGGGTCATGGAAGATACAAGGTGCTATCATACAGAGTCTTTTCTACCAAGGGTTATCTCATAATTTATTTCACTTCATTTTCTTCACAAAGGGAGCAAGGGGAGAAAGACTGTATGCTGCTGCCCCTTGTTTTCATCTTTAAATCCCCTCCAATGAGCACAGTGGATGCTGCTGGCTCTGAAAAGCAAAGACTTCACCAGTTATCAATTGGAGGTACACAAAGGCTCAAGAAAAAAACTACGTTTATATGGTTTAAATATTCGTATCAAAGTAAAGAAACGACTCCCTTCTTTGGAAGAATGTACAATTGTGTCTTTACACTGTCATTGACATTTACAGAAAGGGAAGTAGGTGACTGGCTCCTGGGGGCCCGAAACCAAGGGAGGAGGCCTGGCTTGAAAGCTCCACTCTGGACAGCTGGGCCATGAGAAGCATCTGTTCTCTGTGCACATATGTGTGACGTAGACAGGAACAGCCCAGTAGGGCACAGCTCCTTTTTAAAAATACAATATGCTGCTTTAGTCAGACGGCACACTAGAATATACTGACTGATGGCCAAAACCAACAACGTTTTTCAGAACTGAATTGTTATAATTCTAAAAATGATTTTACTTACATATGTCCACTATTCATGCCTTTTTTCACCTCTGTATGACTAAATGGCTTTCATTTTCCTTTTGTGTTACACAGTTCATTGTTTATAGGAATGCTACAAGATGAACTAGTGATAAACTAGAGAAATAAACAAGAGCAAACATTTCTCAAAGACTAAAACAAACCACATCACCAGCAACCACAAAGGATATTAAAAACCACAGACAAGGGTTGGATACTGCATGAGATATGTCATTGCATACTCACTGGCTTATTATAAGGTTAATTTGGAATTCAAACTCTTCCTTATTTTTTTTTTTTTTAATTTCAGGTTAATGTGAGGGTACAAAGAACCAAGTCACAATATTTGAATTTGTTAGATAGAGTTCTTCTTGTAGTTATGTCCTGAACCCAAAAGGTGTGTCATACACCCTTGCCTTGTGCCCATTCAGTGGTGGCACCCTAAACTCCCCTCTCCTTGCCTTCCTCCCTCGTTCTCCCTCCCCCTAACTTAAATTGAAATGAGTTGTTCTCCTATGTGAGTGTGACTTAGATTATCTACTGACTTCATATTAGTATTGAGTACATTGGATACTTTACAATTCTTGTGATATTTTAGTAAGAAGAATGTGTTCCACCTCCATCCGGTTATTACAAAAGATGTAAAGTCTCCATCTTTTTTATGGCTGAATAGGATTCCATGGTATACATATACCACAGTTTGTTAATTCCTTCCTGGGTTGATGGGAATTTAGGTTCTTTCCACATTTTGGCAATTGTAAATTGATCTGCGATAAACAGTCTAGTGCAAATGTTCTTATGCTTCTTTATGTATAAAAAGCAGTGAAGTGAGGCTTGTTACTTATCCAGAACTAGGTTTGTAAAGACAATCATCAACCATAATCCCAAACATAACCTTAACTTCTCCCTTATCTAGTGGTATCTTATTGGTACAATGCAAAATTTTTCCCCTTTAGGGGAGAAATAATTTGTGTTCAATTGGAGGTACACAAAGGCTCAAGAAAAACTACATTTATATGGTTTAAATATTCGTATCAAAGTTAAGTCTTGCTTGCAAGAATGTTAGAACTGCTCCCTAACAGTGCACCCAGCGCACTCTTTTCTACACAGAAGCTCAAATTAAGGCACAAAGTTGATTTCCGTAACCCTTTGACTGCTGAGCACTCAGAAACGAAATGTGCCTACGACAGGCATGTTCCCACCCAAAAGGTTAAATCGAATAAAGAACTCTAAAGTTTGGTACATATCTCAAAATCCTTCAGTTGTCTGTAGTAATATACCAAAGGTTAATAGCTTAGAAATGAGATGAGTCTATCTACACACAATGCTGGCCAATAGCATGATGTGAGAGACAGCTGTGCAGTGTGACCTTTGGGCCGTGTAGGGAGAATGAAGCCAGTATTTGTTTCTGTCCTTTGGCTATTCACACTTTAATATAGTAGTAATGATACACCTTAATTTGAAAATGAGAAAAATATGCACCAAGGAGTACCTAATAAGTTTCTAACTTTCACCTAATTTAGGAGATAATTAAAGATGTGCACAGATTAGCATGGAAGATTTCATTCTCTGCTGTTTATAACTTTCCAACAACTGCCCTTTTTGTTACTCGTTCAGAGAGCAGAGGAGCAGGAACTGGCTTGGACAGGCATCAAGTAAGTAGGCATCAAGACTTGGGTTTCAGGTGTTCAGGAATGTCTACTTCTAGTTTATTCAGACATGGCTGCCCCACTACTACCCAGAGTATCTCCTTTGTTCCATCCCTGCCTTCCTATACTACAGACATACATAATGTCCATGGCATCTAAACTTGGATTCAAAATTCTTTTTCTCAGAGAAAAATGTGATTTGGGGGAGCTGAAGTACCAATAGCTGTAAAACATTATAATGCATAGGTATGGGGCAGACTTTGGAGGGGCAAGCCTGGGAGTATAGCTGTGATTTCTGTTGCTATTCTCCGGGCAAATGCAGTCTAAGTTCTAAACAAGCAACTTCTGGGAAACAACTCATTCATACATATGTCCTTTGGGATCAAAAAGCAAAAAGTAGTGAGGTGGGGACAAATAATCACCCTAATTTAAACTTACTTACCTTTACTCCTCCCTCTACCCCATTACCTGTGACAACTTTTAGTCCTAAAAATCTACCAGTAAGTTTAAATTACAACATGGAGTTTAGCCACTATGGGACTAACGAAGCAATTTCATTCCTCAAGCAACATGAAGGCCAGCATATGTTGCCATACCACCCATGTGTTCCAGAAAACAAAAGTAGGAATTTCTCAGCCCAAATATCCAGCATTCAGATGACAGTTCTGGCTTGGGAGGTATTGTTCACTCTACAGTCAGAGCAGCAGATGGCAAACACTGTCTCCCAGTAGAATAAAGCCAATGAGTGGGCAAAGGGATTGCAGACAGGATGGAATTCAGTGCAGAATAACCGTTAGAGCAAGCAAACCCAGCAACTCTGAGAAACGGACACCCGCCAGGTCCAACTACGGCCATAGGAGGTTGGCTCACCTTCAGACCACAACTGGCCACTAGGTCTGCAGGCTAGTTTTCATTGCTCAGCAGAGATGGAAAGTCATCCCTGGCTGACAACAGATACTGTAATAGGAGTGGGCACGGCCTTTGGAGAGCACCAGGAATTGGCACATGTGTAGGGCTACACAGAAACTAATTAACATGCCTATACCATCTTTGAAATCTTAGATGACTAAGGATTTTACTTCTATTATTTTATTCAGTTCCCATAACAACTTTGTCAGGGGGGAAAAGGTATTTTTAACATTCTTTCTTGATAGATGAAAAAGTAAGGCTCTGAGAATTGTCCATGAT
Organism: Perodicticus potto; assembly: GCA_963574655.1. Taxonomy (NCBI): domain Eukaryota; kingdom Metazoa; phylum Chordata; class Mammalia; order Primates; family Lorisidae; genus Perodicticus; species Perodicticus potto. Next base: position 12,832 of record CAUYRH010002942.1, read on the forward strand.
TGCCTTGATGAAATGATGTGAGAAGTTCTTTCTATGCTACCATGATTTTTACCAGATGGAGTTAAGAACTCACACACACAGAGTGCCTTGATACCCAAACCCTCAATAATGTCTCCTTATCCACTAAGAGGGAACAGGCTATAATATACAAGAAAACCACAGGCCTCCCTTCATAGGGAAGCCACATAATAATAATCTAAAGAATACACATGTCCCAACCCCCAGGGCACCTCCATTAAAATGCAATGTACTCAAGAGAGAACCTGAATTCCATTATACTCTAGTTCTTAATAGTACATAATTCTTAAAAAAAAAAAGTTACTAATCTTGTTACTGAATTGTTGATGGACCAAAGGAAAAGTTACTAGAGCACATTACACAAGTTACACAAGCATCTATCTCCCCAGTTCCTTCTGTAGGGATGTGACTATTTTCCCAATGAGATTTTAGTGATGTAAGGAACTAGAATTACATCTTCCTATTTATTTCACCTCTACAGCCTGCAGTTAAGTGTAAGGCACATAGTAGGTCCAAGAGATATAAACTGAAATGAATTTTTCTCAGTTCCTTCAGAAACTCATTCTTATCTTAGAATGGTTATTTTATGTAATGGAATGCTACAGCTGGATTAATTTCTAATATATGCTCTGTTTTATTCATAAGAGGACATATAAAACTTCTAAACTCTACCCTTTGAGACAATCTAATAATGACTCTGAGTGCTAAGTGGGAGAAAGTCGAAACAAAATAAATATTAAAAAAAATAATAACACAGATTACACCATTTGGTTACTTATAAGAACTCTGGCTAGATCAAGACCAAGATTTATGGGAAAAAAATTGCTATTAATTTCAAGGCTAAGAACTGGATATGGAGCTTGATATTTCTGAATGATCAAAATGACAGGCCACCTGCAATTGAAAATTTAAACTGAGTAATGTGTATTTAAATACAAAGACTAGTGAGGATATTTAAACACATGAGATGGAATATTTCTAGCTGTTTCTTAAAATGACCTTTAATTAGTCTTTTCATCCTTTTGGCTAAAATATACCTTAAAACATTATCTATTTACTTTTTTCCCCTTCATATTGATGTGTAGAGCAGATCTAATCAATTTCAGTTAATCTGTATACTTTATGTACAATGATATCATATTTTATCATATTAATTTTGGGTTTTAATTCAAGGCAAAAGCTACTTTTTCGTATCTTCCAATTAATAATAGTAAAATAAGAGGAATATCTCCAAATACTTGGAAACTAAAGAATATATTCTAAAATAGCCATAGGTCAAATAGGAAGTTTCTGAGAAATAAAAATTTACATTCAACTGAATAAAAATGAAAATACTACATACAAAAATTGGTAGGGTATAGGCCGGGTGTGGTTGCTCATGCATAGCATTCTAGCACTCTGGGTGGATGGATTATTTGAGCTCAGGAGTTGGAGACCAGCCTGAGCAAGAGCCAAACCCTGTCTCCATTAAAACTAGAAAAACTAGCTAGATGTTGTAGCTGGTGCCTATAGTCCCAGCCACTTGAGAGGCTGAGGCAAGAAGACTGCTTGAGCTCAAGAGTTTGAGGCTGCTGTGAGCTATGACAAAGCCACAGCACTCTACCCAGCAGGACAGAGTTAGACTCTGTCTCAAAAGAAAAAAAAAACTGGTAGGATGCAGATAAAGCAGCGCTGAGAGGGAATTTTATAGTACTAAATGTATACATGAGAAAAGGTTCAGATTAATAATGTAAGCCAGTATTTTTCAACCTTTTCTATCTCACAGCACACTTGAACCTATATACTTCTGCAGCACACTTAATTATGTTGTTCAAAAAAAAAAAAAAAGCCCCAGAGGAAAAAAAGAATATACCTACTGTGCTTTGAACATCTTTCAAAAATAACTTAATTAATAATCTTTAAAAAGTTTTGTGCCAGGGCGGCACCTGTGGCTCAAAGGAGTAGGGTGCCAGCCCCATATACTGGAGGTGGCAGGTTCAAACCAGCCCTGGCCAAAAACTGCAAAAAAATAAAATAAAAAATAAAATAAAAATTTGTGGCACATCTAAGATCTTTTCATGGTACACTGGCTAAAAATCACTAATCTAATCCTTCTATAAGGACTCAGAAAAACAGAGCAAAATAAATCCCGAGCAAGCAGAGAGAAGGAAAAGGTAAGTAAAAGCAAAAGTCTATGAGATTGAAAATGAAAAATAAAGAAAATTCATGAAACAAACAGCTGGTTCACAGAAAAAAAAAATCAATGAAATAGACAAGACTGACAGAGAAGATGCAAATTATCAATATCAGGGGTGAAATAGGGACTATCATTGCAGACTCTACAGACACCAAAATGGTGACAAGCAAATATTCTCATAACTCTACACACAAAGTTTGACATATTAGATATAATGAGTCAATTCCTTGAAGAAAATACAAATGACCATAAGTCATCCCATATAAAACAGATTATTTGAATAGCTGTATTGTTAAAGTAATAGTTTTAAGAAAATTGAATTTGTAATTTAAAAATTACAAAGATATCTCTAGGTTCAGATAGCTTCATGGGAGAATTCTACTAAAGTTCAAAGAAGAATTTATAACAATTCCATATAATCTCTTCTAGAAAATAAAAGAGGAAGGAACATTTCCAAACCCATTTTATGAACCTAGAATTAAGCTGATACCAAAACAACTTGAGCACAAAAAGAAAACTATAGACCAATATGCTTTACAAATATATTATACAATGTAAAAATTCTTAACAAAATATAAGCAATAAGAATTCAATTGTTTTCACATAGTAAATGAGAAAATACCATGAATGTTATATTAATCAGGTTGAGAAAAATATCTCTGATTGTATGGGAAGCCCGCACACTGTACTCCAAGACTGAATTATTGTACACAGTTATGACTCAATAAAAAATAATTAAAAAAAAAAAAAGAATTCAATAATATAACGCCAGGCGCAGTGGCTCACACCTGTAATTGTAAGCACTCTGAGAGACTGATGTGGGTGTATTGCTTGAGCTCATGAGTTCAAGACCAGTCTCTAAAAAGAGCTGGGTGTTGTGGCTGGCTCCTATCGTCCCAACTACTCGGGAGGCTGAGGCAAGAGGATTGCTTGAGCCCAAGAGTTTGAGGTTGCTGTGACCTATGATGCCACAGTGCTCTACTCAGAGTGATAGTGAGACTCTGTCTCAAAAAAAAGAAAAAAAACAAAAAACAAAACTCAATAATATATATAAAAATATAAACACACACACATGCACATATATGCAACCTGACCAAGCAGAGTTTATTCCAGGGATGGAAAGCTAGTTCAATATTTGAAAATCAATCGCTATAATCTGCCACATTAAATGATAGGAAAAATCATGTGATCCCAGAAATTAATAATAGAAAAACTATTCGACAAAAATCAACACCTACTAATGTTAAAACTCAGAAAATTAGAAATTGACAGGAACTTCCTCGATTTGATAGAGAACATTTAGAAAAACCCTAACATTATATTTAATGGGGAGAGACTGAAAACTTTCCCATAGATTATGAACAAGCCAGGATGTTCGCTCTCACTTCTTTTATTCACCATGGTACTGAATGAAGTTCTAGCCACTGCAGTAAGTTAAAAAAAGGAGAAAAAAGGTATACGGGTCAGAAAGGAAGAATTAAGTTTGCAGATGATATGACTACCTATGGAAATTGTCAAGGAATCCACAAAATAACTTTTAGAACTACTAAATGAGTTCAGCAAGAAGGAGGGCACAAAAATAAACATGTAATATAATCAACAATTATACTTCTATATGCTACCAATGAACACATGAACAGGAACATAAACACACAACAATATAATTGCAGAAAGAAAGGAAGCAAACGAGCAGCTGACAGACTTTGGTATAAATTTAATGAGATATGTACAAAACTTGCATGGTAAAGCTGCAAAATGCTACCAAATAAAATTAAAGAAGAATCAAGCAAATGAAAAGTTATTCTAACTTCATAATTGAAAGACTTCACATAATAATGATCTCAATTCTCCCCCAAATAATATATATGTTTAACATAATTCAAATTGAAATCTCAGCAAGATTTTTTGTAGCTATAGATAAAATTATTCTAAAATTTATATGAAAAGGAACTAAAATAGCTGAAATAATTTTGAAAAGAATACAGTGGGCCTATCAAAGAGCCTGGTTTTAAGACATGTAGCTTCCGTAGGTCATAACCATGTCATGTTACTGGTAGCGAGACACGCTCGTAGATCCAGGGAACAAAACAGAGCACCCAGAAATAGATCCATACAAACATGTCCAAGAGATTTTTGACAAAGGTGGAAAAGTAATTCATTAGGGTAATTGCCTTTTTAACAAATGGTGGTGGAGAAATTGTACATATAAAAATAAAACTCTTCCTCATAAGTCTCACACCTTATATTTATAAAAAGTAACTCAAAATAGATCATGAACGCTCGATGTCTGTAGCTCAGTGCAGTGGTTAGGGCACCAGTCACATACACCAGGGCTGGTGGGTTCGAACCTGGCCTGGGCCAGCTAAAACAAACAAAAAAATACCTGGACACTGTGGCATGCACCTGTAGTCCCAGCTACTAGGGAGGCTGAGGCAAGAGAATCACTTGTGCCCAAGAATTTGAGGTTGTTGTGAGCTATGACGCTATGGCACTCTAACCAGGGCAACAAAGTGAGGCTCTGTCTCAATTAAAAAAAAAAAAAACAAAAACAGATCACGAATTTAAATATAAAATGACACAAGAGAATATCTTTAGGACTAGGCAAGAGTTCTTAGACTTGACCTCAAAAGCACAATTCATAAAAGGGGAACACTGGTAATTTGGATTTCATTAAAATAAAAAACTTTTATTCTGCAGAAGACCTTGTTGAAAGGATGAAAAGATAACTTCAAGATTGGGATTAAGGACTACTGTTATTAGATTATATGAAGAACTCTCAAAATTTAACAACAAAATACTATAAAGTCCAATAGAACACGGGCAAATGCACTGAAGAGGATAAATGATTGGTAAATGAGCACATGAAGAGATGCTCAAAGTCATTAGCAACAGGGAAATGCACTTTAAAACCACAAGGAGATTTCACTACACACCTAAAGGAATGGCTAAAAAAATACTAACAGCAAATGCTAGTGTGGAGAAACTGGATCACTTACACATTCCTGGTGGCAATGTACAATGGAATAGCCTTCTGGAAACCAGTTTGATATTTTCTAAAAGAGCTAAACATGTAACAACTGTAGGGCTCATGGATTGCACTATTGGGTATTTATCCCAGAAAAGTAAAAACTATATTCACAGAAAAACCTGTAGACAAGTGTTCACAGCAGCTATATATGTAAGAGTGAAACGTCCTTCCACGGGTGACAGGTCAGACAGATGGTGGCTCCATGTCACGGGAGATCACTCTTTAACACACGGTCACCAACTACCGAGGCATGCAACTCTGAGTTATCCTGATTTCAAAAGACTACAGATTCTTCCATATGATTCCGTTTCTGGAACATTAAGGAAATTTAAAATGATAGCAATAGAAAGTCCCTTGCCAGGGCTTTTTGAGGGGGCACAGGGTAAAAGGAAAGTATGTGGCCAAAATGGAGCAGCAGGAGGCATCCCTGTCGTGTGGGAAATGTTCTGCCTTGACTATAGCCACAAGATCCTGGTTTTTATATCGTACAAGAGTTTTGTGAGATGTTGCCCTTAGGGGAAACAGTGTAAAGGGCACACAGGATCTTTCTGTATTACTTTTTACAACTGCATGTGAATCTATAATCATCTCCCCAAAAAAAAAAACTGAATTAAAAATATCTGTGTTTGGATCTTTCTCATCAGTTCCAGACAGAATCTCACTCTGTCACCTTAGGGGTTGAGTGCTCTGACATCATAGTTCACAGCAACTTCAAATTCCTGGGCTCAATGGATCTTTTTGCCTCGGCTTCCCAAGTAGCTGGCACTATAGGCAATTGCCACAATGCCCGGCTAATTTTTCTATTTTTAGTAGAGATGGGGTCTCGCTCTTGCTCAGGCTGGTCTTGAATTCCTGAGCGTAAGCAATGATCTGCCTACCTTGGCCTCCCAGAGTGCTAGGAATAAAGCCATAAGCCACCAGACCTGGCCTCCAGTTCCACATATTACCTGTAAGGTTTTCAAGCAGGGGACAGACATAACCAAATTTACATTAAAAATTTTATTCCTCATTAGAAAATGATATTTAAGGCAACATTGCTTACAGAAACTTTCTTCCTAAAGAAATTAAGAAAACCTTGCTTTTGTTTCTTCTTCAGACTTTCCAGACCTTCATTTGATCAGAAGTAGCAAGTTAATGTTCATAACTGATTTGAGAGGAATTTTTAGAGTGGGTCTGTGGGACTTTCAGTCAGATGTAGGTACGCGTGTATACCTACTTATATATAGCATAGTATAAACATTTTCTTCTAATAATTCTAATTACTGTGAAAATAAGATAAAACTACTACATTTCAGAGCTTTTATTTGAAATGGGAAAGAACTGCCATGTACCTAATTCTGAAGGCTGCTAACATTAACATAAAGAAAAATCTTCTACTCATTATATTTTAAACTGCTTCACAAGCATCTCTCTTCTCCTGGGAAGGTCTGATAGCACTGTGGTGACAAGCGAAGTGTCTGGGTCAGAGAGGCCCAGGCCAGAGCCCAGCCGGCGTCCTCGCCTATGAAGTCAGGGTGGACCCAATTTCTAACTCACAGGATCACTCTTTGAATGAGATAATTTCTGATAATTCAGCAGCAAGAAATGTTCATAGTATGTTCTTTTAAGATCAGAAAAGTTTCCATATCAATTAATTTACTTGGTAAATTATATATATTTCATGAACAGCTCTAAGTCCCACATATAAACTTTCATAAAACAATCCTGACATGAAGCTTCTTATTGCCTCAGCACAGAGTGTGGCAAGTGGTACTGATAATGCTATAAAAAATGCGGATTAGAGGGATGTCTTGGAAGAAGATGTTCTGAACTGAAGGTGGAATTAGGGAAAGTTCCTAAGTGGGAGTAATGCCTAACCCTGAAATGGAAAGTGGAATGGTAGGCTGGCTACAGGGGCAGAAGAAGGCTGGGGACTAACTAAGCAAGTGTAGAAATACTTCATTGTAGTTCTGTATTTTTATATTTGTAGTATCTTTCCTAATAGGAACTTTCAATAAAAAAATCATCTGGTAGTAAAAAGAATACCTTTTTTAATAGAATTCGAAAGTCAATGAAAATAACCCTTCCATTTTCTTTTCCTTTTCACTTATTTGAATACCAAAAGTCAACATATTCTTTTTGGATGAGGTCAATGTTTATTTTTCCTTATGCTTCAGGCTGGCCTACATTTTCCACCAAAGAATAAATCTAGAGAATGATTTTATTGGTTCTGTTTCATTAGAAAATTAGGGTCTTAAATTAGCCTTATGATCTTTTCATGATATTCATGAAAGTATTTAAGATTTAAGCCTTATTTCAGGATAAGTTCCTGAAATAAGTTCCTCACTAGTTCCAAGGTTTTATTTACCTCCCATGAAGCATTAACTTGGGGGAACAGAGCAGTTAATTTGCAGCAATAAATTCAGTAAAATTCCTTATACCCATTCCTTACTTCTTCCTTAGAATAGGTATTTTTAATTCTTGGTTCCTTTATTCCCATTTATTCTCTTCGTCTTTCTCTGTCTTCTCCTCCTTGGAGAAGAAGTTGGCCCAGTCCACAGTCCATGCACTAAGAGGCCAGGTCCCCACCATGGAGGGAGAGGACTGTGCCTATGAGCAGAGAGTCCTAACTGGGCTTTAGGTCCAAGAAGAAGCCATCAAACTACCCACCAGAGAGCTTACACTCAGAAAAGGGCATGCCTCAGGATGAAAATGAAGGCCTTGCCATTTATGTACCAAATCCCACTTCCCAGGACTGAATATAGTCCCCTGTTGGGCAAGAATCCCAATTTATAAAGCATTTATACAAGCTGATTAGAAAAACACCAAAAATTACAATAGAGAAATGGGCAAAGAATTTGATCAGAATAACCACAAGAGAGGAAATATGAAGTGCCTGAAAAAGTGTACAACCTTTTTAACTTTAAAAATCCAAAGTAAAATGATAAGATGTTATTTATCATCTATTGAAACAAATGTTTTAAAAAATTAAAAAAAAAAAAAAAGTCTCAGCACTACCCTGAGCCTTAGGTAGGATGGGCCCTGTGTAGTCTTTGTCTAGCCTCATCTTTAGAGCTAAAAAATGCAGCCTTGCTCTGGACACTGCATGGCCTCCCCCTCATCTGTCCATGCTCCTGAGTCCCCAGAATCTCTTGCCCATGTGAGATTCTTTCTGAGGTAGATCTAGAGCAGTTAGTGGTCTGGTAAGTTGGGGGCAGGCCGGGGAACACACATTGCCAAGAAAGAGAAAAGCTACATGCAGCCAAAGCCACGGACTGGGGCTTAATGCTCTCAGAGCCTTCATTTCTACGAAGGGATATTTGTCAAGGGTTGAATATGTTATTTAACAGTTTGGTAGCTGATATATAACCTTTGAACAACACAAGCTTGAACTAATATGTGTATTTTCTTCCACCTCTGCCACCTGAGACAGCAAAACCACTCACGTCTCCTTTGCCTACTCCATAGCCCACACAATGTAAAGACAAGGATGAAGACTTTCATGATGAATAGTAAATGATTTTTCTTCCTTATGATTTTAATAACATTTTTTTCCCAGCTTATTTCATTGTAAGAATATAGTATAAAGGTGCTGAGGCGGAGCAAGATGGCAGCCGAGTAACAGCTTCCTTGTGGCTGGGCACGGTGAGACTGGGGAGAGAGGACTTCAGGCATCTCTGGCAGGTGGGATCTACCCAGGAACTTCCCCTTGGGGACACAGGGAGACAGCGTG
>CAUYRH010002943.1:0-17472 GCA_963574655.1 Perodicticus potto
CTACAGGTGCCTGCCACAACGCCCGGCCATTTTTTGGTTGCAGCCATCATTGTTGTTTGGTGGGCCCGGGCTGGATTCGAACCCGCCAGCTCAGGTGTATGTGGCTGGCGCTTTAGCCCGTTGAGCCACAGGCGCCGAGCCAGAAACAAAGGTAACTTTTAAGATGGTCACCATGCCCTGCTCCAGCCACATACTTACTGGGAGCTGGTTGGTCAATGCACGGCTGAAGCCTGAGGAAACTCGAGGGAACTGTCTTAATTGGACTTCAGGAAAAGGGGAGGAGGGCTGTGACACGGGGAAAAGTGAAAACTCCTCTGTATATTAGCCCACCACCATAGTACAATTAAGACCTGAGTAGAGAACCCAAGAGGAGTCACAGTCCCTGAAATCTAAGCGCTGATCCAGACCAGGGAAATAAAAAAGCCCAGTCAGGTTAACTCTGAAGTTTACTGCCTAATAGCACCATGCAACGGTGCTGCAGCAGAAGGAAGTGGGGAAAAAAGTATAGAATAGATCATAAATACGAAATACTTCTGTGCCTTAGATTTTGTAAAAAAGTGATATAAAGTTGATTTTTCATGAGTTTTTGTTGTTGTTGTTGCAGTTGTCATTGTTGTTTTAGCTGGCCCAACCTAAGTTCAAACTGCCAGCCTCAGTGTATGTGGTCAGCGCCCTACCCACCGAGCTGCCCAAAAGTGATATAAAGTTGAATGTGAAAAATAATACTGAATCTTGCAGAAGCAAACTAATATTGACACCCCAAATTAAAATATATATGAAGTTTCAAAAAAGAGGAAGGTGAGAGTATACTCAAGAAGGGTGAGGTCTAGGAGAACAGGTCTTACACCAAGGATATACCTGCAGGGTCCTCTCCATGGTGACTCAGCTCTTGGGAATTTGTAGAGTTAACGTCTTAGAACTTAGAAATTTCCACTTCTGTGAAATCCTGTAGTTCTGTGGGGGCTGGAATAGCATCTCCCACTTGATTCAAACTGGCCAATAAGAAAGAACCTATGGGTTGGAACTTTTGGACTGGAGATAAAAAGAGAAAGACCAAGCCAGTGGGGGAGCATAGGCCATTTGGAATTATTCTATGCCGTAAGCTCCCAGCCGGTGAATAAAGCCTTTCCTCTTATAAACATGGTGTTTGGGTGCTCTCTCTGTTGGGCTTCATCTTCCTGCAACAAAGTCACTATATGGTTCTGAAGCTTTTTCCTACACTTAGATATTTTCATTTGTTAACAATGGTTCACCAAGGCACTGATTTAAGTGAATCTGAATGCGGAGAAAATTAATGGGGGGAATGAGAATTTGAAGTCGCTCAGGGACTGGGTGCACTCACTCACACCTGTAATCCTAGCACTTTGGGAGGCTGAGGCAGGTGTATCACTTGAGCTAAGGAGTTTGAGACCAGCCTGAGCAAGAGTGAAACCCCCACTCTCTCTGCCCTGGTTATCTAGTTAAGGTTTCACTATGATTGTGAAGATGTTTATCTTAGGAAACTGAGGAAGTAGTCACACATAGACAATAGGTATTGTGATATTGCTAGAGATTACTTTTTTTCTTTTGAGACAGAGTCTCACTTTGTTGCCCTTAGTAGAGTACCATGGCATCCTAGCTTACAGCAACCTCCAACTCTTGGGCTCAAGTGATTCTCTTGCCTCAGCCTCCCGAGTAGTTGGGACCACAGGCGCCTGCCACAAAGCTATTTTTAGAGATGAGGTCTCGCTCTAGCTCAGGCTGGTCTTAAACATGTGAGCTCAGGCAATCCACCATCCTTGGCCTCCCAGAGTGCTAGGATTGCAGGCGTTGAGCCACACGCCTGGCCCCTGGTGGAGGTTAGTTTGATGTTTTCTTTGATGATTTTCTTAGATATTTTGTTAAAGTGAAAATTATGGCAGTGCCCATAGTTCAGTGGGTAGGGCGCCAGCCACATATACCAAGGCTGGCAGGTTCAAACCCGGCCTGAGTCAGCTAAACAACAATAATAATTGCAACAGAAAAATAGCTGGCGAGGGCGATATAGTGAGACTCTGTCTCAAAAAAACAAAGGAAAAAAATGCAGAGCAGTTGCAATGCATCAATAAAATGGGTAGGGGCAGCGCCTGTGGCTCAAAGGAGTAGGGCGCCAGCCCCATATGCTGGAGGTGGCGGGTTCAAACCCAGCCCCAGGCAAAAACTGCAAACAAAACAAAACAAAACATAAGAACATATAGTTGGGCTCGTAAGATAAGATTTAAAATAAAAAAAACTAATAAATAAATAAATAAAATGGTAAATTTTCTGGAAAAAAAAAGGAAACTGCTGTTGTTTAACCATTTGCATTGTTAGAATGGAGACTCCTTTGATGTCACTTACTATCATATAAAGTTAAAATATTCTAGGTTTTTTTTCTTGTATTTCATTATAAAAATAATTAGAATTAATATAGAATTAAAAGAATACTCTCACTGTTCTCCAGAATTGCTGGCCTTCTGAAAATAAAGCTTGCTTTGACTTAAAACCCTGTTTCTTCATATTGGCTGGACAGTGTGACAAGTGGCCGGACCCTCTTCATCCAGTAACAATACAATGACAAACACAGAATATGAGCACACATTTTTCTTTTATTGTAAATCAGGATGGACATTTACACAGGTTGAAAAGCTGTAATATGGAGTTGACGGAAATCACTGGATTTCAAGTTCCCAAAATGTGGAAATCCAAACCTATATAGTCAAAATTTAAAATAAATGATTTTCAAAATCTTATATCCACTTAAACCAACCTGCAGAATTTATGTTTATAATTTCTATGTATTTATAATCATCACAGTTTGTGCATGACATAGATGAAATACAAAATATTAAGAGCAATTTATTTAAAGAAAACTTAACTTTTCTTTGAGACAGTCGTCTCACTTTGTCATCCTTGGTACAGAGCTGTGACATCATAGCCACAGCAATCTCAAACTCTTGGGCTCAAGCAATCCTCTTGCCTCAGTTTTTATTTTTAGTAGAGATGGGTCTCACTGTTGCTTAGGCTAGTCTCAAATTCATAAGCTCAAGCTATCCACCCACCTCAGCTTCCCAGAGTGCTAGGAAACTTTGATTATGAACCAAAAAGCAAAGGATAAATTTGCAATATAATATACCTGATAATTTAAAAAAGTGTGACTAGGCCAGGCTCAATGGCTTATGCCTGTAATCTCAGCACTTGGGAGGCTGAGGCAGGTGGACTGCCTGAGCTCACAGGTTCGAGACCAGCCTGAACCAGAGTGAGACCTCATCTCTAAAAGTAACCGGGTGTTGTGGCAGGCGTCTGTAGTCCCAGCTACTTGGGAGGTTGAGGCAAGAGAATCCCCTAAGCCCAGGAGTTGAGTTGCTGTGACCTATGACACCACGGCACTCTACCACCAAGGGTGACAAAGTGAGACTCTGTCTCCAAAAAAAAAAAGACTATACAGTATTTCTTCTAATATACTCATGTTTACCAAAGGACTATTAATAACATTACCTTTATTATTCTGATTATTTGCATCAGAATTATAGGTATGTACCTTTTAAATGCACACTCCTAGCCCTGGAATTGAAATTTACAATAAACAATCCTTGCCCATTTTTTTTTTTTTGAGACTCTGCCCTGGGTAAAGTGCCATGGCATCCTAGCTCACAGCAACCTTACACTCCTGGGCTCAGGTGATCCCCTTGCCTTAGCCTCCCCAGTAGCTGGGACTATAGGTACCAACACAATGCCCAGCTAGTTTTTCCACTTTTAGTAGAGATGGGGGTCTCGTTCTTGCTCAGGCTGGTATTGAATTCCTGAGCTCAAGCAGTCCAGCTGCTTTGGTTTCCCAGAGTGCTAGGATTACAGGTGTGAGCCATCATGCCTGGCCACCTTTTCAAAAAAAAATGTTTGTTTCTTTTGGAGTCTCACTATGTCACCTTTGGTAGAGTGCTGTAAAGTCATAGCTCACAGCAACCTCAAACTCCTGGGCTCAAATGATTCTCTTGTCTCAGCCTCCCAAGTATCTGGGACTACAGGCCCCTGCCACAACGCCTGGCTATTTTTAGAGATGGGGTTTTGCTCTTGCTCAGGGTGGTCTGGAACTCCTGAGCTCAAGTAATCCGCCCATCTCGGCCTCTACCTTTTCCAATTTTAAAAACAGTTTTAACTTTACTTAAGTAATACAAGCATGTTTATATGGCAATGACAGCTTCTCAGCAAGTTCTTCCCTCACCATTAAATTAGTACACTCAGCCATACATGGTGCCTCAATGCCTGTAATCACAGCACTTTGGGTGGCTGAGGCAGGAGGATCATTTGTGGGCAGGATTTTGAGATCCGTCTCAGCAACATAGCAAGACCTTGTCTCTACAACAACAACAACAAAAAAAAAAAAAAAAAAAAAGAAAGAAAGAAAAAGAAAAAAAAATAAAAAATAGCTGAGGATGTGGGTGCAAGCCTGAAATCCTAGCTACTCAGGAGGCTGAGGCAGGAGGATCACCCAGACCCAGGCTTTTGAAGTTCCAGTGAGCTATGATCATGCCACTGCATTCGGCTTGGGCAACAGAGACCTCTCTCTTAATAAAAGAAAAAAAAAAGAACTAGCACTCTAATGCCATACCCTCTCACATCACTTTTATTCATAAGTACTTCTTTTTTTGTTGTTGTTTTGAGACAGAGTCACAATATATCCTCCTCAGTAGAGTGAGTAGAGTGCCATAGCATCACAGCGCACAGCAACCTCAAACTCCTGGGCTTAAGCAATTCTCTTGCCTCAGCCTCCCAAGTAGCTGGAACTACAGTTGCCCGCTACAATACCTGGCTGGGTTTTTTTTTTTTTTGGTTGCAGTTGTCATTGTTTTAGCTGGCCCGGGCCAGGCTCAAACCTGCCAGCTTCAGTGTATGTGGCTGATGCCCTACTCACTGAGCTACGGGTGCCAAGCCATTCATAAATACTTCTTACTTTTTTTATTGTCTACCTGTCCTACCAAATTTTAGGCTTTTTGAGGCAACAGACTATGTTTTATTCATTGCTGTTTTCAGATCATCTAGAATGCCTTGAATCCATTAAACTTAATGCATATTTACTGCTTGACTAAAATACTCACATCTCATCCGTCACCATATCCTACAGATTCTACCCTCTAATTTCTTTCCAATCTCTGTCCATTGTTCTTGTCTTGCAACTTGCCTAAATGAATACCATACCCATCTCCAATTATGTTCTCTTACCATCCACATTCTGATTTGCTGCTTAAGTGATCCAAGTCCTTTGATAGATCCCTATTGCCTTTAAGATAAAATCCAAATTCTTCAGCAGAGAAGAGAGCTCTCCAGAATTTGGACCCTCTGCTAATTCTACAACTTCGGTTCTTACCAGTCCCTTCCATTTGTACCATGCAGTAACCATCCCTAACTACAGAGGATGCCAAATGAATGCATACATTTTAAGGGAGGAAAAAACTATATTACATTTGTAATAGTCAGTTTGGTGCCTGCAGCTCAGTGGCTAGGGTGCCGGCCACATACACTAGGGCTAGCGGGTTCAAAATCCAGCCCGGGTCTGCCAAACAACAATGAACAACTGTAACAAAAAAAATGGCCAGGCGTTGTGGTGGGAGCCTGTAGTCCCATCTACTTGGGAGGCTGAGGCAAGAGATCACTTAAGCTCAAGAGTTAGAGGTTGCTGTGAGAGCTGCAATGCCATGGCACTCTACCAAGGGCGACAAAATGAGACTTGGTCTCAAAAAAAAAACATTGTAATACTCAAATCATGTTTGACTTTTGCAATTCCAAGAGGTGTGCAACATGACTTGTATTTATCTTTTGTTATCGGCTTATATTATTACAACTTTAATACAGTGTTTTCCTTCCTTAAAATGTGTATATATTTTTTGGCACCTTTTGTATTTGTAGTTGCATGCTTTTTGTACATGCTATTTTTCTCTGCCTGGAATGATTGATATCCAATTCCTTGCCCCCAGTATTTTCTTTGCCTGGCTAACTCATACTAGCCACCTCTGGGAAGGTTTCCTTTAACTCCAGAGTTGGGGTTACACATCCTTCTCTGTATACTGTATTTTATCATTTCACTTATATGCTTGTATGGACTTGTCCAACATTACCCTGATTCGTATTCAGAGCATCCAGCATAGTGGTTGGTACAGAATCATAAACAAAGGGTTACTGGCTGGGTACGGTGCTCACCCCTGTAATCCTAGAACTCTGGGAGGCCAAGGCAGGTGGATTGCCTGAGCTCATAGGTTCAAGACCAGCCTGAGCAAGTGGAAGACCCTGTCTCTAAAAAAATAGCCAGGCGATGTGGCAGGCGCCTGTAGTCCTAGCTACTCAGGAGGCTGAGGCAAGAGAATTCTTTGAGCTCAAGAGTCTGAGGTTGCTGTGAGCTATAATGCCACAGCACTCTACCAAGGGTGACAAAGTGAGACTCTGCCTCAATTAAAAAAAAAAAAAAGAGTGAAACTCTACTTCTCTAAAAAATAGAAAAATTAGCTGTATATAGTGGCACATGCCTATAGTCTATGCTATTGCGGAGACTCACTTGAGCCCAGGAATTAGAGATTGTAGTGAGTTATAATGACATCACTGCACTCTAGCCTGGGTGACAGAGCAAGATCCTGTCTTCCTACTCCCCCCCCCAAAAGGGTTATCAAAATGAAATGAATACCTCCTGGGCTATGTCTTATAACTAGATCTTCACCCCAAATTTACCTTTTCTGCTTCTATACTCTGATAGCTGTGTTGCTAAGTACCTCCGGAGAAAAACCACAGAATAAATTGGTACCATTTTAATTAACAGTCTTTAATCTCATAGGTGTGGTGGCTCACATCTGTAATCCCAGCACTCTGGGAAGCCGAGGCAGGTGGATTGCTTGAGCTCATGAGTTCGAACCAGCCGGAGCTAGAGGGAGACTCTATCTCTAAAAAATAGCTGGGCATTGTGGTAGACAACTGTAGTCCCAACTACTTGGGAGGCTGAGGCAACATAATCGCTTGAGCCCAAGAGTTTGAGATTGTTGTGAGCTGTGATGCCACAGCACTCTACCAGAGGCAACAAAGTGAGACTCTGTCTCAAAAACAAAACAAAACAAAACAGTCTTTAATCTCACTTCCACATTAAACATCCAGTAATCCTTTTATGGAACCCTAGCTATCTCTATCTCTGGTTTTCCTCAGTGATCATTAAAAAATAAAGAACAGGCTAAGGCAGTGGCACATACCTATAATCTTAGCACTTTGGGAGGCCTAGGTGGTAAGATCCCTTGGGCTCAGGAATTTGAGACCAGCTGGAGCAAAAGCTAGACCCTTCCTCTACTAAAAATAGGAAAAATTAGTTAGGAGTTGTGGCAGGGAACCTGTAGTTCCAGCTACTCAGGAGGCTGAGGCAGGAGAATCTCTCGAGCCCAGGAGTTTGAAGTTGCTGTGAGCTTAGCTGATGCCATGGCACTCTAGCCTGGGCAAATGAGAAAGACTCTATCTCAGAAAAAAAAAAAAAAGTTTAAACTTAAATAGAAAAGGTTTAACAATAGCGAAAACAAAGAGCCCCCCATTCCACCTCACTCCTAGAGATGCTAACAGTCTGAAGTGCATCTTGCTCAATCTTTTCTGTAAGTAGGCAAACATGGATTTATCTACTTTGTCCTCCAAACAAATGAAATCAAACCCTACTTGATAATCTTACTTTTTTCAAGAGTATCTTTCCAGGGGCTAGACTCGGGTGCCTCACACCTGTAATCCTAGCACTCTGGGAGGCTAAGGTGAGTGGATTGCTTGAGCTCAGGAGTTCAAGACCAATCTGAGCAAGGAGCAAGACCCCATCTCTACTAAAAATGGAAATATCAGCCGGACATTGAGGCAGGCACCTGTAGTCCCAGCTGCTTGGGAGGCTGAGGCAAGAGGATTGCTCAAGCCCAAGAGTTTGAGGATGCTGTGAACTATGACACCAAGCACTCTACCCAGGGTGACAGAGTGAGACTCTGTCTCATAAAAAAAGAAAATCTTTCCTCAATAGTCCATATAGATATTCCTCATTATTTTAATAGCTGGGTATTTTTCAATGAATGGACAAATCATAATTCAACCCCTCTGCTACATTTAAGCTTGTTTCCAAGTTTCTCGTCATCTCCCATCAAGCCACAATTCCCATTTTCATTTTTGTCACAAAGATAGTTTTTTTTTTTTTTTTTTTTTTGGAGACAGAGCCTCAAGCTGTCACTCTGGATAGAGTGCCGTAGCATCACAGCTCACAGCAACCTCCAATTCCTGGGCTCAAGCGAGTCTCTTGCCTCTGCCTCCCAAGTAGATGGGACTACAGGCACCCACCACAATGCCCAGCCATTTTTTGGTTGCAGCCGTCATTGTTGTTTGGCGGGCCCGGGCTGGATTCGAACCCGCCAGCTCAGGTGTACGTGGCTGGCGCCTTAGCCCGTTGAGCCACAGATGCTGAGCCATATTTCTATTTACTTTAGAAAATGAATGTCAGTCAAATGTGGTAGCTCACAACTGTAATCCTAGCACTTTGAGAGGCCAAGGTAGGCGGATCAATTGAGTCCAGGAGTTGGAGGTTGCCATGAGCTATGATCACGCCACTGCACTCTAGCTAGGGTGATAAAGTGAGATTCTGTCTCTTAAAAAAGAAAAGGAAATGAACATCATGACAATATGTATCCTATACCTTTCTCAGGCTTTCATATTCTTCACGAAGTTCCCCAGGCTTGCTTAATCTGATTGGTGCTCTGAATATAAAGTCTGGAAGAAAAGAAAAAGAAAACAGTTTGTAACAAGTCTTGTTATGGAAGGAACCAAGACCTTATCCTACTGCTGCTCCTATACTATAAATCACATAAAAATCTCTGGTCAACTAATTTGAATATTTATTTACTCATTTAACAAATATTTATTAAAGGTTATAAATGAGGCACTGTTTTAAGCACTGAGGAAAAACAGTGAACAAATTAAGTCCATACAGAATCACTTAAGGAGTCATGAGGGTGTAGTGAGCGAACATGATACCACTATACTCTAGTCCCAGAGAGAAAGCAAGTCCTTGTCTCAAAAAAATAAATAAATTTGGGAGCTGGAGAGAGAGTTTGTTAAGTTCCCACCTAAGGGGTACAATATAGCGGTATATGCCACACTGTCTGGGTGAAGGACTAAACTTCAACTCAGACTTTGCCTCACAAACAATGTAACCTAATCATATGTACCCTCACATTAATCTGAAATTTAAAAATTAATTAATTAAATAAAGTCCTTGCTGCCATGGAGCTTACAAGCTTGTGGAGAAAGACACTAAAACAATCAAGTGTGTGTGTGTGTATGTGTGTGTGTGAGATTGTGTGTGTTTATATATATATATATATATACACACACACATACACACACACACACACTTAACTGTATAAATACACATACACTCTTGACTGTGTGTATAGATATATATATACACACACATACACACACACACACTTAACTGTATATATACACACACACTCTTGAATGTATATATATATATACACACACACACACACACACTTAACTGTATATATACACACACACTCTTGACTGTATATATGTATATATATATATATACACACACACACACTTGACTGTATATATATACACACACACTCCTACTTGACTATATATACACACACACACACTTGACTGTATATATATACACACACACACACTTGACTGTATACAAATACACAAACACACTTACTTGACTGTGTGTGTGTGTGTATATATATATATACACAGTCAGGTAAGAGTGTATACAAATACACAAACACTCTTACCTGACTGTGTATATATATATATACACACACTTGACTGTACATAAATACACACACACTTACTTGACTGTATATATATATACACACACACACTTGACTGTATATATACATACACACACACTTACTTGACTATATATATACACACTCTTACTTGACTATATATATATATATATATATACATACACACACACTTGACTGTGTATATATATATATATACACACACACACTTATTTGACTGTATATATATACACACACACTTGACTGTATATATATATACACACAATCTTACTTGACTGTATATACATACACACACACACTTACTTGAATGTATATATATACACACACACTCTTACTTGACTGTATATACACACACACTTGACTGTATATATATACACACACACACGACTGTATATATACACACACACTTACTTGACTGTATACA
The DNA here is from genome assembly GCA_963574655.1 of Perodicticus potto. Classification (NCBI taxonomy): domain Eukaryota; kingdom Metazoa; phylum Chordata; class Mammalia; order Primates; family Lorisidae; genus Perodicticus; species Perodicticus potto. The sequence goes on from CAUYRH010002943.1 coordinate 10,243, forward strand.
TACACACACACACACTCTTACTTGACTGTATATATATATACACACACACACTTACTTGACTGTATATACACACACACTCACTTGACTGTATATATACACACACACACTCTTACTTGACTGTATATATATACACACACTTACTTGACTGTATATATACACACACACTTACTTGACTGTATATACACACACACTCACTTGACTGTATATATACAAACACACTCTTACTTGACTGTATATATATATACACACACACACACTTACTTGACTGTATATACACACACACACTTGACTGTATAAATATATACACACACACGACTGTATATACATATACACACACTTACTTGACTGTATACATACACACACACACTCTTACTTGACTGTATATACACACACACTCACTTGATTGTATCTATACACACACACACGACTGTATACATACACACACACACACAAAGACACACTTACTTGTTTTAGTGTCTTTCTCCACAAGCTTGTAAGCTCCATGACAGCAAGGACTATTATTTTATATATACATACACATACACACACCCACACACTACAACAGGTGGTATTGCTACAGAAGAAAATAAATGTATGGTAGGAAAAAGTGGTCATTTTATACAGGGTGGTCTGAAAGGATGACATGGTTTGGATGTCTGGTCCTTCCATATCTAATGGTGAAATATGATCCTTAGTGCTGCAGATGGGACCTGGCGGGAGGCATCCAGGTGGCCAGATCCCTCTTTAGTGGCTTGGTACCCTCTCCACATAATTTCTCACTTTATTAATTCACACTAGAGCTGGGTTTTTTTTTTTTTTGTTTTGTTTTTTTAAGAGCCTGGTACCCCTTCTCTCTTGATGCTCTGGCCATGTGAAACACCTGCTCCTTCTTTCCCTTCTACTTTGATTGGAAGCTCCCTGAAGCCCTCACCAGAAGCAGATACTGATGCCACACTTCTTGTACAGGCTGCAGAATCATAAGCCGAATAAACTTTCTTCATAAACGACTCAGACACAGGTATTTCTTTTATAGCAACACAAAATGGACTAATAAAAATAGGCTTAACTGATAAAGGAACATGTTAAAAAGACCTCAAAGAAAAACTGTATTTAAAGCTTTAGTTAAATCTTATCAAGCAACATTATTCTTTTTAGAGACTGAATCTCACTCTGTCACCCAGACTTCAGTGCAGTAGTACAGTCATGGCTCACTGTAACCTTGAATTTCTGATTCAGGTGATCCTCCTACCTCAGCCTCTCAAGTAGCTGATACTACAGGCATGCACCACCATGCACAGATAATTTTTCTATTTTTTGCAGAGACAGAGGCTCACTATGTTGCCTAGGCTTGTCTCGAACTCCTGAAATCAAGTGATCCTCCTGCCTTAGCCTCCCAGGTAGCTGGGATTACAGGCACAAGCCACCACACCAAGCCATTACTGAGTAACACTTTAAATAAGCTGAAGTTTTATTCATAATGCTGCCATTTTCCCATATATAACCTACATATAATCTTATATATTTTTTCAGTATATAACCTAATCTAAATCCTCAAAGCCTTCTTTTTAACATGTCAAAATTCTCCAGACACCAATCACAAAGTCTCTTTTTTTTTTTTGTAGTTTTTGGCCAGGGCCAGGTTTGAACCTGCCACCTCTGGTATATGGGGCCGGCGCCCTACCCCTTTGAGCCACAGGCACCACCCACAACTTTATCTTTCTAAAGCACTGTATATCTCAACTCTCAACAGTCTAGCCACAACATATGCTATATAGTATTTCAAAATTTTTTACACTGTTTACTCAGCTGAAATTCTGTCTTCTCCCCTTCTCTCTAGATAGAGTATTTTTAAATTCAACAGGCCCATAGGAAAAATACACAATACATGTTGGTTATATAAATAGATCACCATAAAAATCAAAGTTAAGAATAGGAATAAAGCTGGGCAAGGTGGCTCATGCCTGTAAACCTAGCACTCTGGGATGCTGAGGCTGGTAGATTGCTTGAGCTCAGGAGTTCGAGGACAGCCTGAGCAAGAGTGAGACACCATTAAATGCTAAAAATAGAAAAACTAGTCAAGCATTGTGGTAGGTCCCTGTAGTCCCAGCAACTCGAGAGGCTGAGGCAAGAAGTCTGCCCAAGTGTTTGAAGTTGCTGTAAGCTATGATGCCACAGTACTCTACCCAGGATGACAGAGTGAGACTCCGTCTCAAAAAAAAAAAAAAAAAAAAAAAAAGGAATAGGAATAAAAGTATTGGGTACGTTCAAAAAATTGGAGGATAGTACACACTCTACCTTCTTAAATGTACGTAATTCTTTATAGCTTCAGTGTATATTTTGTAATCTAAATAGAGTATTAATTTTAAGAGTAATTAAATTTATATCCTATTAAGGTTGTTAAATATTTGTTACAGTAAAGTAAGTTTCCTCAAAAGTTGCCTTTTGTCATTTTACAGTTGTCTTGACTATTTTAGAAAGACTCTTTAGTATATTGAGAAAGAAAGATACTTAAGACAGAAACATTAGGTCCAATGCAAATACAGAAAACAGTAACTTAAATCTCTACCAAATCTACAGATTTGTTAGTGCAAATCTGGGTTTAGAAGGCAAATCTTCCACCACCTTCACCCACTTAAAAAGAAGAAAGTCCTGACAATTATTTCAATCCCTTAAGCACATTTCCAATTATAGGGAAATAGAATTTACTCATTTATTTTTTGTTTTGTTTTGTTTTTGAGACAGAGCCTCAAGCTGTCTCCCTGGGTAGACTGCTGTGACATCACAGCTCACAGCAACCTCCAACTCCTGGGCTCAAGGGATTCTCCTGCCTCCACCTCCCACGTAGCTGGGACTACAGGTGCCTGCCACAACGCCGGGCTATTTTTTGGTTGCAGGCGTCATTGTTGTTTGGCGGTCCCGGGCTGAATACGAACCCGCCAGCTCAGGTGTATGTGACTGGTGCCTTAGCTGCTTGAGCCATAGGCGCGGAGCCAGCAAATAGTATTTAAACTTAGATGCTTTACAAGAGAAAAGGGGGTAGTGCCTGTGGCTCAGTGAGTAGGGTGCTGGTCCCATATACCAAGGGTGGTGAGTTCAAACCCAGCCCTGGCCAAACTGCAACAACAAAAAAATGAATAAATAAATAAAAATAAATAAACTTAATTAAAAAAAAAACAAGAGAAAAGGAAAGAAGGAAGGGAAAGTATTAATATAACCCTTAAAACAAAAAGTACTTTAAATCCACTTACTGAAAACCTGTCATAAATAAGATACTTCATACAAATTTTCTTTATGAATTTTCACAGAAACTTTATAAGGTAGGTATTATACCCATTTTAAAATAAGAAAGGTAAGAATTCAAATTATTTGGTCCAAAGCCACAGAGGTAGCTCAAAAGTAAAGGAGGAAAAAAAGCTTTACTTGGAACAAAGAAGGAAATTACAGAATGATTAAAAAGGTAGCTTATCCAGAGTTGAGCAAAATCTCTCCCCCTACCACAAATCCCACTGTAGTAGCCCCCATGAATAAAGGCTTCCTATACTTAAAGAAAGGAAGCCAACCCATTAAGAAGATATAACAATCATAAACTTGCATGAGCCTATATTACAACAAAAACTAATAATGTTATAAGAAGAAACTAACCCAAATTATGATAAGAGATTTTAATAGACCAGAGTTAAAAAAAATTTGGCAGACTAAAAGGTAGCAAAAAGATAGAAAAATGTAACAAATTAACTTTATATAATAATGTATTTTTATATTTATGCATAAATATAACAAATCCAATGAACAGAATATATATTCCTTAAAGCAAATAAGTAATAAACACTAAATCACAATGAAGTTTCAAAAAATTTCAGAGAATTACTATGATACACACTTTGCTCTTTAATCTTGACTGTTATTTTCAAAGCCGAGTTTTCTGGCTACCTGACTGGTAATTCTAGGTTATCCAATATTCTTTCTCAATAAATTCTCTTTCTAATTAAATTTACCAGAGTAAATTTCTACTGATTGCAACTAACAATTGCTGATCCAATTCTTTTTTTTTTTTTTTGAAACAGAGTCTCAAGCTGTCACCCTGAGTAGAGTGCCATGGTGTCACAGCTTATAGCAACCTCCAACTCTTGGGCTCAAGTCATCCTCTTGCCTCAGTTTTTCTATTTTTAGTAGAGATGGGATATTGCTTTTTGCTTAGGCTGGTCTCGAACTCGTGAGCTCAAGCAATCCACCTGCCTCGGCCTCCCAGAGTGCTAAGATCACAGACGTGAGCCACTGTACCCAGCCTGATTCAACTTTTTATACGGTAGGTTGAAATGACCAATAAACCAGTGTCTAGTAAAACTGATTTAAGGGGGAAAAAAGGTGACAAAATAATACTAAGAATAAAAAGAGACACCTACATACAGATACCAAGATGAATTCAAATCTCTAATAACTATTAAAACAATGCTGTAATGATCAATCTTGCATATATCATTCTGAATGTTTATCGACATCCATAGGATAAACTGCTGGAATCAGAATTGATGGGTCAAAGGATACTACCAAACTGCCCTTCCTTCATGAAGCCTGTTATCAATTTATACTCCTACCAGCAATGCCTGAGTGCCATCTCCTCATACCTCTTCCAACAGCTGTATTAAAACATCTGTTTTGCCAACCTAATAAATGAAATTTGTATCTTATATATTTATTTTGAGTGAAAATGATTACTTATCATAATCATTTGATTATGATATGCATGATATGCATTTCCTTTATTCCTCCTTCTATTAACATTTTCTTCTTGATTTGTTAAATCTCTCTCTACATAAGGAAAATTAGCCTTATGTTGCATGAATAGCAATACCTTTCTCAGCTTATTATTTGTGTTGACTTTGGTTATAGTGGTTATTTTTATATAGCTATATTAATCAAGTATTTCTTTAATGGGTTCCACATTTTGTATCATATTTGAAAAGACCTTCCTCAGGAAAGATATAATAACAAATTCCATCACAGTTTCTTCTGATACAATGCATAAGATTCTTCTCAGATCTACTTTAAAATATGCTAAATATTTTTATTTGAGAAACAAAAGGAACATAATTTTATTCAGGTTTATAAATAAGAAACTAAAAATATTTTAGTGATAACCTGGTAGAAATAATTTTCACTTACTACATATAATATTAGAAAATTTGCATTTTCTGGCTTGGCACCGTAGCACAATGGTTACAGCACCAACCACATACACCAAGAGTGGTGGGTTCGAACCCAGCCCAGGCCACCTACACAACAATGACAACTGCAATAAAAAATAGCCTGGCACTGTGGCGGGTGCCTGTAGTCCCACCTACTTGGGAGGCTGAAGCAAGAGAATTGCTTAAGCTCAAGAGTTTGGGGTTGCTGTGAGCTGTGACACTACAGCACTCTACACAGGGCAACACAGACATTGCCACAAAAAAAAAAAATTAGCATTTTCTAAAATGGTTGTTACTGATATTTAGTACAAAACATCTCAAGAATTTAACACCTCGGCTCAGCGCCCGTAGCTCAGTGAGTAGGGCACCAGCCACATACATGGAAGCTGGCAGGTTTGAGCCTGGCTAAAGATAGGCTGTCACTGCTAAAAACAACAGGGACAACTCCAACCAAAAAATAGCTGGGCATTGTGGCGGGCACCTATAGTCCTAGCTACTTGGGAGGCTGAGGCAAGAGAATCGCTTAAGCCCAAGAATTGAAGGTTGCTGTGAGCTGTGACACCACGGTGCTCTACCAAGGGTGACGTAGTGAGACTGTCTCAAAAAAAAGAATTTAACATCTTCATCTTTTATTTATTTATTTATTCATTCATTATTTATTTATTATTTTTTTTCTGAGACACTGAATCTCATTCTGTTGTCCAGGCTGGGAGGGCGGCAGTGGCAAACTCATAGCTCACTGTATCTTCAAACTTCTAAACTCAAACTATCCTCTCCCTCCTCAGCCTCCTGAGTGCTGAGACTACACACACATTGCACCACACCCAGCTAATATTTTGAAATTTTTTTAAGAGACAGGACTCCTGTTACATTGCCCAGCTGGTCTCCAACTCCTGGGTTCAAGTAATCCTCCAGCCTCAGCCTCTGGAGTTGCTAGGATTCCAGGAGAGAGCCACTGCACCTGACTTTTCATCTTTTATGTAAATATTAAGTTAAAAGCCTGATCCCCAGCTTAGAAGCTTCAGAGCTCAAAGAAGTCAGTCTTTTTACTTATTATCATTATTTTTTTAAAGAGACAGAGTCTCACTTTATCGCCCTTGGTTGAGTGCCGTGGTGTTACAGCTCACAGCAACCTCCAACTCACGGGCTTAGGCGATTCTCCTGCCTCCGCCTCCCAAGTAGATGGGACTATACGCACCCGCCACAATGCCCAGCTATTTTTTGTTGCAGTTTGGCCGGGCCCGGGTTCGAACCCGACACCCTCAGTATATGGGGCCGGCACCCTACCCACTGAGCCACATGCGCCACCCAAATAAGTCAGTCTTAACTTTCCTTTTTATAAAATCAGAATAATGCTTATCATAATAGGCCATTATGATGATCAGATAAGTGTATTAAGAGTAAAAAAATTCTGTAACTAATTCAGCCAGTAGAGTGGCATGCAGCAGAATTTAAGTATACAACTGTCTCCGATATATATTGGTAGGATAATACTCTTTGAATTGTGGCTTGGCCAATTTATTTACAAGTACAACTTACAAGAAACAAAGGTAATGATCCAAGTGCTTTGATACATATATCACATGAAAAGGTAAATTCACTTTGGGATATTTATTATGAAATTTCCAAGCTCAAGCTTCTTGCCTACTTGCCCTGTCTATGGAGGTCTGTTTGCTGCTTTGTAAGTTTTTTACTCTGTAAGCCTCCTCAGTAAACTTTGTTTCTTGCTTGCCTTACAAAGGAAGGGAGGGAATTTCAAAATGTACACATAAGGCCAAGTAAAGAACTCAGTATACTGGCTCAGCACCTATGGCTCAATGGGCTAAGGCACCAGCCACGGACACCTGAGCTGGCGGATTCGAATCCAGCCCGGGCCCGCCAAACAACAATGACGGCTGCAACCAAAAATGGCCAGGCATTGTGGCGGGCGCCTGTAGTCCCAGCTACTTGGGAGGCGGAGGCAGGAGACTCGCTTGAGCCCAGGAATTGGAGGTTGCTGTGAGCTGTGATGCCACAGCACTCTATCCAGGGTGACAGCTTGAGG